>BMAO01000117.1:0-86614 GCA_019973975.1 Trichonephila clavata
TTTTTAATACCCACATTATTTAAAGTTAAACTTAAAAGAAACATTTCAAACAGTAGAAATAACTTTTCTCAAAAAAATCATAAGTTAAATTTTAGAAAAATAAATTGAATTCTTAGAATTAATAATTGAAAGTAAAATGTATTTGTTCAATATTAAATATTCACGATGATTATATGAATTTCACACTAAATATCAATATTAATTTTATAAATTTTTGTAAGTTTTGTTAAAGAGTGGGTATATTTTAAGATGTAACTCTTTCAGGCACCACACCCTATAGAGACGTAAGATTATATGTTTTATTCGTATCTATCTGAAAGATATATAAGTATTTTCACTGAAAGTTTCTTATGTTATTCTGAAAACCAAACGATAATATTTTTAAAAGAGAATTATTTGTGTAAAATATTTAAAATTAGTAACATCAGATGGCGCAGAAAGCACCGGCGTAAATGCGAAATGTATTATGGTAGCCCTGGAGAATGTAATATGTACTCGGAAGTAGGTGGACTAACTGAAATATAGTCAGTGAAGTCAGTGAAAATAACTCACTTTTCTGGTGAGCCATTCACAGAATCTACACTCGATATATACTCGTTCTAACTTTTCACATCCAAAATTTGTCTCTTTCTAACGCAGATTTCTTTTCTGCAACCAGATTAGCTAGTATAGCCCCACTCACTCTCTTATGACAAAAATTTTCCGCCATTTTTTTTTCATCCACTTTTAAGCTTTAATGCAATTTACATGTAACGTTTTATATTCATAATCTACATAATACGTAGTTTTTAATTTTAAGTAATACATTTTTAATAAAGGCAATTGAAAGCATCTTTAAACTCATTTAATCATGAAAGGTGATAAAGGTTTGAGCGATCTAAGTTGGTGCTTCTCAAACTTTCAATACGTGACCCAATATTCAATCATAATTTTCTTCGCGCCTCCCTCCATACAATAACATTGTATTGAATTCAGCAATACTATACATTGACACTAAAGCTACAATGCAACTTTAACCTCTTGAGTGATACCGGCGTATATATAAATGTCTCGCTCAGACAAAACATTAATTTTCTGCACGTATATATACGTCTTTCCGCAGTATGATCTTTTCTGTACAATGCTATCCCTAAGATTATTCCGAAGGTTTTGGAATGCAATAAAAGGACAGTGTTTGCGAAGGAATTACTTATTTCAGAGGAGATTTGCTCCTGCCTAATATAAAAAAATTAAAGTTAATAATTAAATAATTATAAATTAATATTTTTTTAAAAAATCCTTTGTTTTCGACTTTTCAATTTGCTCGGCCCCCTCGTAGAGTTATCACGCCCCCTTAGGGGGGTGCGCCCCACAGTTAAGAAACGCTGAACTAAGTAGTCCCATCCGACGCAAAGCCAATGCGAATGCAGTGTTACTGAAAACGTAAGGTATGTAGTATTTTACATTTGAATGGAATAATGTGAAATGTTTAATCTCTTTCTCTTGCATGGATATGATAAAGATCAAATCAATTTCATCGCAAGTCATAAATGAGAATTTTGTCAATTTTAAAATTGCTTATTTTTTTCCAACATTTTGTAAAACAAAAAAAAGAAACATTAGAAACATCGAAAAGATTAAAAACAGAATCAATGTTATTTTATAAAACATTATTTTTTTAGAATTACTAGTTGTGACTTAATATGATACAGTACAGATTTTATTAGTAGTTTCTAAGGAAAGAAAATTATAGACATACTAAATGCATAGAATATTCTAGTAATTTAAAAAACACGTACATGATTTACTGATTTTACACTATAAAAACACAATTCATTTATGATTAAGATTAATGTTTTTTTTTATTATTATAGTACAACATGATTTAACTACATTTGTATACAGTATTTTTCAGTTTTTTTTTTTCGTTTGAGAAATAGTGTTTTGACACTTTAACTTTCAATTGAATTATTTTATGGCGCTGCGAAAAGTCCCATTCTTTTTCTATTCTGAAATCCTTATAAATTTTACAAAAAGTTATTAATTTTTATTTTGAGTCCACAATTTTAAATATGCAAACACGCAGAAATAAAAAATATAATCAGAGCAAAAAACAAAATATCTCTAAAAAAGAATACTGAAAGAAGAAATGTCACCTTTATTATTTCAAACATTTTTCTTTCAACCTTAGATCCTATATATATGCTGACAATAATATTAAGAATATTCCCTTACGATAGATAGTTATATACTTATTTAAACAACAAAACCTATTCCCCAATCAACGTCTATGATGAATCTGTTATAAATTCACACAATACATCAAGCAAGCTTTTTATGAAATATGAGCCCCGAAGGAAAAGGAATTGTTGAGGCACTCCATATGACAGCAGTAAATCACAAGGTTGATTTATCATTGAACTTGTTAGCGATAACAGTACGTAAAATTCAAGCATTATGCTCCCTTCCTGAACTTGCTCATAACAGTAAGAGCTATCCATTATCTTGCCTTCTTTTTCTGGAAGCGTTTGATGGTACCTATCGATTAGTTCATTCTTTACTCTTAATTACCTCACACAAAACTGGCGGTGGAAAGGCGGACTGTCAGTTCAGCTTCTTTTTCCTGCTCTTCGTTTTAGAAAATATGTGCCTTCATATATGTCATGGGAATTGTGGAATGCCATTAAAAAGCTCGAAGCGTAAGGAATTTTTTGTATTAATCTTTTTAGCGTTGTTCCCTTTAAGTATAAAAAAATGTTGAGATCCCAGAAATAATATTTGTATTAATGGCAGCTGTATAAAATAAGCAACTGTAAAGTACATTTCAATTACAATTAAGGGGAATGCCTTTTTTATTGGGGATAAATTGTTAACATTGGGAATGTTTAGAGGATTGGATTATGTTTTGTATTTTTAACTCTTTAATATGGAAATAGAAAATATGTAATAGGGATTTATTTAAACATTTCTAAGCTTAGTTTTTTTATATCTGATTAGTTTGATATCTCTGTTACAAAGCAGGACGATGTTGGAAAATTAGTTTTTAGTCCAAGTACTGTATTTTCTGGCATACAACATACACATATTCTTATGAACTGCATTGCTTTTCGCCGTATAACGTGCAACTTTATTTTACAAGTTATCTGAGATGTACATTTGCAATGTTCTTATCTGTTGAAGCTTACAAATAGTCTGAGAGTGGATATATATAATTAAATCTTGGAATTAAATTAAACCGTTCATAATTAAAAAATTATTTAGAAAATATATTATAGTATATCTAATAATTAAGATGGAACAGAAAAGGTTGATTTATTTATGGATAAGGGTAACAGTGAGGGTGTGAAAAATTAAACAAAATTCTATGATGAGAAGGTATAAAGGTAGATGTTTTTGATCATTTTTTCATGATATGCAGTAACGAGAGTTAATAAGGTTATGCCTCTTCTTTTAAATAAACAGCATTTACATACATATAAAAATCTATGTTTTTGCCCATCTTTTCTTTACTTTTATATCCAACGTATAACGCGCAACTGTAAATTTTAATCTTATCTTTCGCATTAAAAGTGCGTATTATATACCGGATTATAGGCTCTCATTTTAAATTGTTGTATTTTAAATTGGTATAAATTAAAAATGCCTTCCTGACTTAAAATATTAATTAACGTGGATAATATGAGGGTATTTGAAGTATTAAAACGCATTTTATCTCTTCAGAGAGCGTCAGAAATGTAGATATAACATTGTGTACATAAACTCTGGCTAAATATGAAGCTATCATTCAGCCCTTAAGTAACGTATTTTTATTTTACGTATTTAAAGTTTTTTTTTTTTTTTTTTTTTTTTTTTTTTTTTTTTTTTTTTTTTTTTTTTTTTTTTTTTTTTTTTTTTTTTTTTTTTTTTTTTTTTTTTTTTTTTTTTTTTTTTTTTTTTTTTTTTCTAGCTAAACAGTATTTTAGTATACGATTTAACAGCTGTTTTGTGAAAATGCATAATGTAAAATAGAATATTTTAATAGTGTTTTCACTGTACCGGTGTTTCTCAAACTGTGCCCCCACCCCTTGGAGGGTGTAATAAATAACCTTACGTGTGAAGCGCGAACATATCGAAAAATCGAAAATAAAAGAATACTTAAATAATTATTAATTTACTGAAAATAAGCAAAACAAAATACATTCTGACATAATAAAAAATAAAATACACATTTACACTGATGTAATGTACAAAAAATGTATCAGGACTGCTCAATGTATTTGGATTTGAATTTAGTATTGCTAACTAAATTATCAATACTAAATTCAAAACTAGTTTAAAAATTACTAGTGGCAACCAAATTCTTGTCATATATAAAATTCATTACTTATATTGAAAATTTCTACGGTTTATAATTAAAGTCGTACTGTAGCTATAGCGTCTAAGCACATTATCAATGCAATCAATACATTGTTATTGTGTGGAGTACGCTATAGCGCGGTGAAAATTATGATTGAAAATAGGTTCGCAAATGTTGAAAGTTTGTGAGAAGCACTTCACTATTAAATTAAATATTATTGAGAAGCATTAAATAGAAGATGCACCCTTTTATGCATTAAGTATGGGAGAAGAGCTACTAGTTCCTAGTATATAAGAGAATCAAACATATATTTTAATATCTTTTGCTGAAATTTTTCCTTGAATTTCAATTAACTCAAATAAAATAGAAATGAAAATTAATCTACATGATTGGTATGTTGCAATATTGATTTATCAAAATTCAGTGCATTTCACATTATATATACTGTGTTCAGTAGGGTTTCCAGTATATATCCACAAATATTCCAGTAGTGTATAAACATGCTAACTTCTTAAATGCCTAGCAAACACACGATACTCAATCTCGATTCTATGGTACTGTGATGTTTGATAATTCATCTTAGCACTTCTAACGACCTTGGGGAATGTCCTCACGTTAGTTGCTGATTAATTGAGACGAATGGAGTCAGAAGGTGTAAATCAGGTCCGCTTTCCTGAGACTGTTTAAATATGTTAATATGTATCGTGCAGACGAGATTATTAATTACTCACATGTTGCGTGTGAATATTTCTACTTACAGGTCGTCACGTTTAACGAACAACTTTGGGACAGTCTATCATTAACTGCGTAGTAAATTAAAGTCACATTAATCATTAAAAGGGGACGTTTGGGAATGAGAAAATTCCGTGTTTTAAAGGTATTTTTTATTGTAAATAAGAATAGATTAAATCATGTAAAAATGATCAAGTTGAGACATTATCTTCTGATTTAGTATTAGGTTCTTTAAAATTCAGGATCATTTATTTGTGCAAAATTTTATTATTTCTTTATGCCTTTATCATTACAAATATAATATTTTATGCTTTTTTTAAGTAGTTTTTCTCAAAAACTGAATTTGTTATCAATTGGCTTCATATTATATTGCAAAAGAGATTTGCAAAAATCTGCCAGATGTTCGCAAACAACCACGAGGAGAACAGTGCTGGAGCTGATATTCTATGGAATGCCTTGAGATTCGAGAGTCTTTGTGAAATTAACATTTTTTGGAGGTTTTATCACATAATTCACTGGAAGTAGACTATTATTCGATCAAAGGCTCTTGCAAAGATCCAAATTTATGATTTCCTTGAATTGTTAAACCAGACCTAATATAATTTCGATATAATTATCTTTAATTTACGCACAAATTTAAAATAATGTACTGCTCTTTAATTATGAAAAAAAATTATAATGAAAAATATTTACAAATTTATTGATTTTTCTTGCTAATGTCATGAAGAATTTCTTTAAATCCTAACACACACACGCATATATATATAAGGACGACGGATTTAATAAAGGATGACGAATTTGGGCGAAGATTTTTGTAGCGTGGCCGGTGTTGGTATTTCTTTATATGGTTACTATTTATGATGGTTGATGTTGCATTTTCATTATTATGGAGGAGGCAGTCTTGGAAAAGCTATTCTTCTTTATTAAACACCGAACATGTAGACACACATATGGACGTAATCACGAAGAAACATACACAACAGAAATACCCAAACACTAGCTGCAGCCGACTACATGATGAGGCCAGACAAAAGACAAGAGAGAGCGTAACGGTCTGCTCCGCGTTTTTAGACTGGCTGTGAAGGTTGTGCGACTCTTTTGTAACAGGAGTCGTGATTGGCTGCAAATGCGCGCGAGCAATTAGATTAAATTAAGATTATAATGGTCTTGTGCCAAAGGATTAGGAAATAATTTAACGGGGTAAAGTTAAAGAGTTAGAAGAAGTCATTACCTAGAAATATATATATGTATAAAATTACTCTGCAATGTATAACTCTCTCTATATAAGAAACTTGTTTCATCATGCTGTAATAAAATTGTTTGTACATAAGATACAGTTAGCAGAAAAGGGTCATAAATGATAAATTTAAGAGGATTGCCAAGAATGATTTGCCACGAAGGGTTTCCTCTACCATCAAGCAATTTCTCGAAAAAAAATTTACGTCATAGATCGTTAAGCTATAGTTTTCTCAAATACTTTCCAGAAGCATTATATAGTCACCAAATCACGAAATGTGGCTGCCTAAACTGCCAGCAACTTCGCTGTATCGACATTATTTCGCCAAGTTTAAATTGAAACGCCATTATAATGCAAAATATGGCGTTATTTGCAAATATTACAATTTTTTTCCTAAGATAAATGCAGCAGAAGCCATTATTAACAGATTAAACATCCAGGTGTAAATTATGCCCTCTATTTTAGATGAAATAATAATTACATAAGGAGATAAAATATTAATACACAAAATATGCTTCATATATGCAAAAAAATATTTTTTTTCGTGATACTCTAATTTCTATGTATTATGTAACTTGCATCTTTACAATTTGAGCAATATATATATAAAAAGTTGCATAATTTGTTCAATGGTTGAATGGACAGGGGTACCCCTCTATGTATATTTAATAAAATGTGAAACAATTTTGATATTTTACTAAGTGTCAATAAATAGATGCTTCTCAGTTTGGTTCAAAAAGTATCATTTTATTGGCTTAAAAAGTTAGCTGATGTTCCAGGAATGTTTCTATATACGTTTAGTAAAAGCAATTTTTTAAAAGGAATGCACTAAAATACATCCTTTATAATGTTACCATATGTTTGTAAGTTGATTTAAATATTTTATCGATTGTAAAACTACAAATTTGTGTTGTAACCTATTATTATTTAAATCAGTGTTATGTTGTCTTCTGTTTCTGGTCTCTGTTAGATTTCAAAGCATCACGCAGGAAGGTTTATTTAAAACTTATGCTTTTTTAAATACTTCCGGAGCTTTAAAAAATAATTCTGTTAATTTTTTAAGACTTAGATTCCAACTCTCTTTTTGTAGTTTATTAATGGTAAAAACATTTTTTTATCTGCAATTCAATAAATTGCTTTAAATGTTACATGCTTGAAATTATTTTAATGCTTAATACTTTTCTTAGATCTCATCTTTCTCTTCGGCCTTATGCTACTTCCTTGACAAACACAGATTCTTATCAGAAACTTGACAGAAGCTTAGGAAGTTCTGTAAAAGTTTTAAAATACTTGAGCCTCATTTCTGTTAAACTATACTTTGCAATTTCACGGTCTAGAGGGCTACATTGTTAGGGAGAATAAATTCCGTTTAAAAATTACAATACTTAGTGACAGATAAATAAATCAGTACTCTCTAGATACTCTATTAATAGTCTCTCTTAATAGAGTATTTTTATGAATTTAAATTTTAGTGGTGTGAGTAGTTAGTGGTGCTTCATTAATGATGATTACAAAAACTTCACTTAAATTATTATTTAGAATGAAAAGCAAATATTTAGTATTAAGGTATTCGACTGCCCTAAAATTGTAAATTTTGACAAAAATTGACAATTTGTTTATTATTTTATTTTATATATCATCTTATTAGCTTTATACAAATTCCAAGTTTATTATTTTTTGTTCACTAGAACAAACATTACAAGTGTTTTAGTAAAAGAATATGCCTTTATTTTAAGCAAGATGTCGCACATTAAAACACGTTTTACTCGAAATGTGTTTTTCTTTATATGTTCAAACGGGGACAGCGATTGCTGAAAAAGATTTGAAAATAATTAAATGAATTTTTTGTGCATGTTCTTTATAATAATAGAAGTGTTTTAACCTTCAGATTTATCAATCACCGTTTAATTACAAAACATAAGTCCCGTAAGTTAATATAATCACTGTTATTTTAAGCAATTTTATATAATAACTAAGATAAAGTGCTCTATTTTTTGTACAAAGTAAAATATATGTTATCCTGAAAGTCATTTGTGAACATAAAGAACATAGCAACGCATCAGAGTTAAGAAAATGAAAATTTGTTCATAAACTTTTGCTGCAGAATGGGCTTTGTGTATGGTACTTTTTGTAAAATTTTACCCATTTTTTTCCACATTTTAGTAATAATAATTTCTTTTTTATTCTCTTAATTTTAGCATATTTTCTTAAAATGTTCTAAGCAAATCTAAAAACCACAAAAAAATCCTCATATCTCCATTTTTTTAAAAAAAGTTTTCGCAGGTAATCGTATACCTTAACTTTGTGCAGACCATATCTCATAGTTCCGAAGAACCCCCCCCCCTATGAGTCAAAATGGTTACCATCATATAATGTGTGTTTTATTTTAGCACTTAATTTCGAACTGTAAGAGATTAACAATTTATTTCTGGCTTTAGTATTCCTAATTTATAGAACATAGCACTAGGCAAAACTATCGTATATTGTGTTAAAAATAACTTAACGCGTAATAACTTTAAGCAGAAATTCATTACAAGAAAAAGTTAATTAAAATATTATAACTGAAATTTTTTTTTGATACTACTAATCATCTATAGTCAAATAGTTTAGTATACATCCCATCAACGTTTTTTACCAAATATTTTCAAAGCTAATGATAATAGTCAAATGAAATTTAAATATGGCATTATGTGTGCTATACTTGTAATAATTATTTTGATCATTTGGTTATATAATGAGTTTTTTCTTCAACAACTTTTTTAACTGTATTAAATGAATTAATTACTGAATTTACTATCACCTTAATTTAGTTTTATTTCGAGAATTTTATAGTGATACTCTAATTTTAGCTCCCTACTGTGATAATTGCAAAATTGATTAAAAATAATATATCTTGCTTATATTTTATTAATTGTACAGTGATGTTAAGAAGCAAATATTCAGGAAGCACACAGTTCGCCACACTGATTTCTCTTCTCACTTTGGTTTAAGAACAGAATATGCATTGAAGCAGAAAAATTAACTTAGTTAAGACATGAATATCCATCTGCCAAAAAAAAGTACATCTAATTAATAAAACTAAATAAAATCACTTAGAAATTACAAAACTAAACAAATAGTAAACTTTTCAATGTTTTAAATAAATTTATCTACAATAATTTCACTGTGATCTCGTAGGATCATCTTTATTCCGAGTGTTTTATTCATATAAACTTCGTTTTGAAGCATTTGATGTACTTCAATATTTAAATCGCGTGTACAATCCCTTCCTGCAGAAACTGTTTAGTTCTTACATTGATGTATATACACTGGGGACATAAGCAGTATTCATTAATCTTAAAAACTCTTCAAAATACTTAAAGAATAAGTATATTATTTGGTAGATCTCTGTATTTCAACTGTTGCTTTATTTTTAAGCATTCATTGGTACATATAAATTACAATAGTGTCAATAATTTTGATTTATGTTTACTAATGTAAAACTTGCTGTTTCCAGTTCTTATCTCTAATCCAAATCTTAAAGCAATTTAACTTCTAAAACAAAGTTTCCTGTTTAGTAAGCGTCCTTTTTTCGATTTTATATTCTTCAGTCATTCGCATATCTATCTCAAAACTCTCTTTTTTGTATTTCAGGAAACAAATTATATCAAGTATATCCGCTGTGTTGAAGAAAAACAAATGCTTTACTCAAGCAATCTGTTTCCAAAGTAATGGAAAGATCAGACGAAATTGAGCTTTACTCGTTCGATTAACATTCATACTAGATTAATCAAATGATCTAATTTTCCGCATCAGACAATGCGCAGTTGGTTCCTATTCCATTTTCTTTGAGCCTTAACGGATGATAAGTCAAAGGTCGCGATTCAGTACAAAACAGGCACCAAATAGGAACGATTCATTTCTTTTTATTGCTGTATTCGATACAGTGAATTAGAAGGTTCTGGCAATTGCGTCTGATGCTGGGGGAATAGTTAAGATTCATTTCCTGTTTTAAAAAGTAACTCAAGGGGGCATATTTAAAAGAGAATAATGTACGTTATTATGTATAATGAAAATATATATACACGAAGGAAAAGATGCTACGCAAAAAGTATTTTATATCTTTTTCTAAAAGGTTCTGGGCAGAACAATTCTGTTTAAACTAGTCACAAACGTATGAAAAGATTAAAAACAAATATCTAGACTTTAACTGAATTTAAACTAAACAAGTAATATGTGAAAAAAATTAAGTCAATCCCTACCTTTAAAAGGAAGAATAGAAAGTATGATATATATATATAGTAACAAAAAATGAAAGAAATACATGGCATAATAAAATTGATAATACAAAATAATATCACTAACAAAGCTAGAAGATTTAAACCAGATTTCATAAAACACACTTTAAAAATGATGGAAGAGTCTATTATAGAAGAATTAACTAAGCGTATGTATAACATGGAACAGAATTAGAACTTTAAAATGTAAGAAGCCAAAAAAGTCAATAGACTAAAATGAAGACCTGTTATGATTTCTAAAGATGTTGCTGAATTAGGACCAGCAAAATTCGGGTTAAATATATTTTATGGATCCAACCTTCCCCTGTTCAGCAGAAATTTTATACATAACAGGAAAACATACCAATATTGAAAAGTTAGGCCTAAAACCAACCACGTGTAATTTGCAACCAAAAGAAAAATAAAATAAAAATAATAGAAAATATTAAAGGAAATGAATCTTAACAAAATACAAATAAAAATAATTTTGAAAAGGAATAATGAAGCAAAAACTTACATGCAAAAATGCAAATAACCGGAGAGCGGGAAAAAAGTGTACGTACGAGAACAATACGCTAAATGATCATTAAAAATGACGTGTTAAGTTGGTAAAACCAGATGCAAAAATTAGTGGCGCCACCTGGATAGTTTTTTTTGTAATTAAACAAAGCAAATTGAAAATAATAAAAAACAAAAGGAGAAAAAAACAAAGAATAATACTTAAACTTTGAAAAGGAGAATTAGAGAGATAATTTAGAAATATATTTTAAAATGAAGTTACTTGGATAGTTGTATTTCAAGCAATTATTGCGGAATAGCTTAAAATTATTTTGCTTAACATCACTATCTGTGACTAAATCGTTATTTCTTTTTATAAAATTTAAGATGATATTTCTAAAAATAGATAGAGAGAGAGAGAGAGAGAGAGAGAGAGAGAGAGAGAGAGAGAGAGATGTTGGTTACTTTCCCAAAAAGGCATTTTAATAATGTTAAAATCAAAAGAGTCTCTTTTATCAAAAATATTACTAATTAGTATATTATTCTTAACAATTAATTGTAGGTCTAAAAAGTTTGCAGAGTCATTATTATAATTGGTTTTTAATAATTTCAGATATTGGGGATAATATTTAAAACTAGGAACAAAATTTACTATATTACTAAAGATGATTAAGTCATCTATGTATCTAAAAAAGTAACAAGAATCGAAACTAATGTTATCATATTCATAAAAGTGCAGATAAATATTGGCTATACAGTTACTCGCAGGTCCTCCTTGTGGAAGACCTTTAATTTGCTGATAATAAGAGTTATTATGAAAAATATAATTTTCATATAGTACTAGATGAATAATTGAAAGATATTTATCATACTTAATTAGTTTATTCAAAGAATATTTGTTATAGGCTATTTTGAGAATTTTAACCATATCCCCAATATCTGTGGAATTAAATAAATCTTCAAAGTCATAGGTGTGAATAGAAATAATGTTTTTATCTTGCATGTACTTAATGATATCCAAGCTATTCTTAACTATATATATATATATATAGAGAGAGAGAGAGAGAGAGAGAGAAAGAGAGAGAGAGAGAGTGAATTATATATATAATAGTATGAATTGAAAAAGAAGCATGATTTGTCTGCATTGTTGTAACAATTCACACCCGGTTTGGGTAGTTTGGCTGAAAACCGGTTTTTCGGCGCCACCTTTTGCCATTGTTTTAACAGTTACATTGTTACAACAAAAGAGACAATTCTAAGTTGGCGTCGAAAACCTGTAATTAATTTAATTAATAAATTAATATTTGAAAAAATTGTACTAACATCAAATGTCAGCCAGTACAAGTTTTAAAGAATTTAATTCAACTTGATTGTATGAATAAAAAGTATTTTATTAACGATTGAAAATGTGAACAAACTAAATATTTATATAAATAAATATATAGAGGGAGTGAGTTAATAGTAGGAATTGAAAAACAGTAGCACGAACAATGCACACAACAAAGACATTTAGAACAACAGATTTTTTTTTATAATTTACATCAAAAGTATCATACGAGATTTTTTGACAAAACACATTGCATAAAAAATTCTTTTCTTACATAGTTCGCTGTATAGAAGAAACGCTAGAAAATTTCCATGGGCTTGTAAATAAAGGAATACTGAAATAAACTTAACTGTATATAGTAATTAAAAGACTTGTGTCACCTATATGAAAAATATGTGATAATGCAATACTTTAAAATTCTATGTATGACTATTGCTTACTATTCTTTTTAAAGAAATCTTTCAGAGATTTTGCTTTAAGTAAACATTTTCTTAGTTTCTGAAATTTCAAGAAAACTGTAACTCGATGGATTTAAGATTAATTAATAAGCATTTTATGAATGGAAATATGGCAGAAGTAAACTATATTGATAAAGATTTGAAAAAAAGAGCAGTATAAACTACTTAATTAATGTTAGCACAGTTTGGAGCAATGCGTATTTCTCCAAAAATATATGTTTCCCAAATGCACAAAATTCGCACGTATTTAATAAGTATAAATACGAAATTGTAAAAGAAATTAGTTTGAGTTCTTATTTTGTTGAAACAAGAAATAAGAAATAATGGGCTCAAGCCCTAAGCATAATTTAATTTTCACCTCTTTTATGAAATAAGTTATAGTATTCCATTTATAACTTTATTGTACTCCATTATAGAATATCCTACTGTATGCAACTCAATTTAGTTGACTTACTTCTAAATTTAAATAAAAATAATAAATGTCTTTTTTCCTTGATTGCGTTTTACCTAGAACAAATACATATATGTAAGATTACTCTCTTTAAAATAATATATTGAAACGCGTAGCTCGATTCGCATGTAACCTGATACATATTTACACTTTAAAATCAAATCTTTTAACATAACGTAAATACTTTTTAAGATATTAATGAATATTACTCCCACACATATAATAATTTTTTATTCCTATTAATACAATGCAATTAGAACAACGATTATAAAGATAATTGTGTTTTTTTGCTTTGATATAATGTTAGAATAATATTTTTAAACAAAACAATGTAAACGAATTTCAATACCGGAAAAGAGAACATATGCATTACTCTTTCAGTAATTTACGAAAAATCTTTTTTAAATCAAAGCTATCAAATTTTTCTATTATTTCATAAAGAAAAAGGATTCCTCTTTTTCTTGTCATTCTATTGTTACTTATTTGATCGTTTATATAAACTAGATATGTTTTAAAATGAGCCCTCCTTATAGTCGTTTCATTTATTTCTAAACTATGGTGCACTACATTTAAATTATTCAGTCTCCCATTTTTCAGTATTTGTTGCTTAGCAACCTCCGGAATGTTGACACAAGAGACAATGAAAGAGCGTAAAGAACTGGATATTCATGTAAGCATAAGTTGGAATTAATTAAATTATAAATTCTGTTTGTCTTAGAGTTATTTTATATTTGTGGTGATGTGAATTGTAGAAAAATAAAGAGAATAATTATTTTAAATTCAAATTCCGTCACTCTTTTCAAACGAATGTTTAAGGATGTTAAATAACTTTATGAAAGAATGACAGAATTAATAACACAATCTCAGACTGTACAATTAAAACAATTTTTTTTAATTCGGATATCTATAAAATCATTTGAATATTTGCTTGAGATAAAATGTTTCAGCTTTCAAATTCTTTGTTCTACTTCTCAGTTGAGTTTTCAACTAGTATTACGACTAGATTATTCGATTTGTGTTAAAAAATTGATAGTATGAATTTTAAAATTGTACCTCTGAATGTTTGTAAAGCATTAAAAGGAATGCTTTTATATCCTTTATTTTTTGGTGGTTTTGTCAAAAGCAAAGTGAAAGAATGTAATGTTGAGTATATAAAGCTGACATTATTATCAAGAAATTAAGTTTAGTTTAAATAGGCATTGCAATCTACTGAATATATCTATGAGATATTTTCGTAGTCCAATTATAGTAATATTGCATAATTTTCGTCTCAAGAAAAACCTGTTTCCAAGCAATGTTTTGCTAGTTATAAAATTTTTCAACGTGCTTTATCCGTATATGGGTTTTACTCACATTTTCCTTAGTTTACTTCTGCTTTTTCTTCATGAGGTTATTTGGATTGAGAATTTGGTCTTATGGAGGAACAGAAATGCAGATACTTCCCTACTTTACTAGAGCTGTAGAAAAAATAAACAGGGATTACCACTTAAACAGTGCGAACAAAGTTAGCAGAGATATATTGGGAAGTGAAGTTGTTAGTATATTCTTATAAAAAGATTATTTTGACAAAAGGTTCTAAGTAACAAACGGTCCTACTTAGAGATAGCATAGAGTACTTCAAGATAGCTATATAACCATATATTGGCTTACATTTTCGATAAAACTTTTTAAATCTTCGAAATTATTTCAGCTTTTTGATATTCCACTTTCATATGTAACATTATATTTTCCATGCTTCAACTTACATAAATTATTTTTCACGAATCATTTTAGCTATTGTTCGATCAAGAGAATTTCAAAATTTTCTAGTATATATATATGTGTTAGATCAACTCCGGTGATAAATATTTCATATCGATCTATAATTATTCATTCTTAAGGGAGAAAAAAACAGATTGTTCTTATTAATTATAATCATCCGGAAATCAAGGGAAAATTTCTCTCATGTTTCGTTTTTGATGTGTAACATCTTTCCTCTCAGTTGCTGGATATTTATGGTAGTGATTTCGGAAAAGGGACGGAAATGCGTAACAGGAAACCGGGGAAGCACGCGCTATTTGATTTGACCAATGAGCGCGCGCGGTGGTGTCGATTGACTTTGGCCTGTCCCCGCTTTATAGTTTTTTTACTAATGACCTGTTTTGGGCAGGGGAGGGCAAACACACTAAAATAAAAAATCCCAATGCTAGTCCTATAGTGCCATTTATTGGATGACATGGGGTTGATATTAGGGGAATCGGTAATACTACCTGTTTGGTTGGGAAGTACAAGGACTCGACACCCCTAGGTGCCTCCCCCTGGACTGTATTTTGCCAATAGCTCGACACCTGAGCCTCTCAATCCACTAGGACCTAGCTCATTTGATCTCTAGTCCTCCATTGTATATTCTCACCGAATTCCTTGCTCAAAGGACTATTCCTTGAATTTTATTTCAAAGTTTTAATTTTTTTTAAAACTTAATAAACTTTTTTAAATCTGTAATATCTTGAAATTTATTTGAGTCTCTGCTTTGAGATTTGAACCACAGGTTCTCCTAGGCGAGATCCATCCATTTATCCACTTAACCCTCTTTTGGTAGGTCTAGGGGAGCTCCAGCACTAAAAAATGCCATGTTATTTCTATGGGGTTGGGTAAAAATTTTGTGCTCCCTCTTTGGAATTGAGCTAGGGTCTTGGTATTTCGAGGTTCGAAAATATTACGTCATATCAAGAGATATACGATACGATGATGCGATACGATCACTACTATTTTATTTAAGTATTTAAACTTTTTAAAATCGCAATAACTGAGGTTTTTTGACGTCACACTTTTAATATTCAAGGCCCATCCATGTGACCTATCTGATAAGGCCCTCAACTAGCTATTACACCATAGTTATCACAAGTCTCCACTCTTCCTCAAATTGAACAAGAATAATTTTTTTTGTTGATAAAAATTTGCACTACTTCTTGTGTTAATTAAATAAAATTTGCATTAAAGGTATAATTATTTGATAGAAAATTATTTCCAATCATAGCCAATTAATTTATTTTTTCAGAATTTAAGTTACTATTGCGCATTTACCAAGATAACATGTCAGATGTTACACATCATTTCCAACTACTGTAGGGCTCGTTTTAATTATGTTCTTATACATTTTTAACAGTAACTTTCTTCTTTGTAAGAATATACATATATATATTAAAATGTATTGTTTCTCGTTTTAGATTATAAGTATTTTTAAATAAATTTGTAAAGGATATAGCGTGCTAATAATAACTGGAAAAAAACTGGATAGAAGCACCTCAAATCAGTTGCTTCAATTGAAATATTTTGAGAAAAGTGTTAAAGAAGGAAACGTTTTAAGTTCCCAACAATACAACTAATTACAATTATCCATGTCTATTTAAAAGTAGCAGTGCCACTGAACAAAATCATTCAATCAATGAACAATTAAAGTATCCTTAAAAATGAATAAAGAATGTAAGCACTAAAAAAGTAATTCCTTTTATCAGGAAAAGCACTGCCCCGACTTAAATCAGGATTTCAATAGCTACTAGTTAACCATTACATAAAAAATGTCTTTCTATTATTTTGAAAAGGAAATACCTCTTTAAAGGCATCTTAAGTGTAACGATAAAATGAAGAGAGTGGGTGTCAAAATGTCGCGGTGGAATTTTTCCTTCTTTGGTTTAAGATTAATGAGACACTTCTGGAAAATGCTAATTAAAATTACGGACAAGGCTGGGTGGAAATTTAGCAAGATGATTGTAAGGCGAAGAAGCGGATTGGGTGAACTGCTTTAAGAAATTGCTTTTTTCGTATTATTGTTTTCTGATAAGGTCAGAAGATATAAAAAAGATATAGATGATGAATTAATTTTAGTTTGAAGGCTTGCTAATACTTTTTTTGTAAAATTAAAAGGAAATGTCTTCACTTTTACATCTTTTTTCTATCTTTTTTTTTGTAGGATTCTACTTAGTCTAAAAAGGATATGAAAAATTGCTTTACCTTATTTCATAAGGAAATATATTTAAATTATCACAGTCCCTATAGTTTTTGACAAGTTTCCTAAAAATTGAGAATCACATTTTAAATAACTTGGATTTTTTTCATCAAACATCTGAGCATAAATTTCCGCATAAGTTCAGAGTTAAATATTGCTCGCTGTTTGTAACTTCTTTAAACATTTAAACATCTGGATCATGAAACAATAACTATGGCTGATGTAAAACGTTAATCATCTTTTTTAATCAATTGAGAAATTTTGCATTACCCATACAGTACATTAAAGATAGCATTGTATCATTAATAAATTCTAAAAAAGTCAATATAATTTTGTTTTACAATGGCAAAAATTTATTTTTCACTTCATTGTATGAAATGCGATGCGATTATACGAGGAACACTACACTGCACCTGTGACACGAGATGACGGCATAGAATGGTTAGTATAAAATATATTAAAAAAATAGAGCTAATTTAAACTTTAAAATTGTTATGCCATATAAGCAGCTCAGACAAAATTTGAACTTTTTAAGTCTTTTTTTTTAAAGTACTGTATTTACTTTTAATGGGAATACAAATTACATTAAAAATATTATTATCTGAAAAATTAAACTTGTTGTTTGAAAAAAAAATTGTTTTTTTAGCAGGTAAGAGTGGAACAAAAAAAAAGTGTTAATTTCCTTGAGAATAGCATAGATTTTAAAATTAAATACAATATAGATATTATTTGCTCTTGATGAGGAACATATTATGAATAATAAAAACTCTCGATTTTACGAGAATCTTTTGAGTACTATCTTCAAGCACTGTATTGTTTTCTTAACTGCATTATCAACATTGATAACATTGTAATTTTAAATCCAATTTTCTCTATTATTACCTGTTTTGTTAATTCAAGTAATATACAGTTCTATAATACACAGAATTAAATTTATTAGGTAATTAAATACTTTTCCTTTTAACATTATTAATGCTGAAGTGTCCTTATATCTTACTATTTAATACAGAAACTAGTCTTTTTTACACTCAATTTTCTGATTACAAAAACTTTTTTTTAAAAAAATTGTGGAAGAAACAATTAACTGCTCAAGAAATACTAAAAACTTAAAACAATACGTAACTTTATTATTATTAATAATAATAATAACAATAATATATGAACTATGACTTGCATTATTAAAATTTTAAATACATTGTCTACATTTCTATTACTTGTGAATTGCTTTGAAGCATTTTAGTCATGTCTATAAGCTCTTTAGGATTTGTTCCTATAATTATCAGGGTTTTTTTAAAGCATTTATTTTCAAGACTGATTATAACAATGCAAATATTTTTGGAAAAGTTTCTGAACGTTAAAAATTTTTAATTTGAAGACTTGTAAGGCCCTAACAAAAAAAAATTCTTCACATCATTATACATAATTCCCCATTTAAATGTGTACAGAAAATTCGAGCAAAAGAAAAAGGTTTTAGAAAAATATATTATTCAAATAAATCTGATCATATCGCTTAAATTTCAATGTAGTAACTAATATTTTTTGAAACATTTCCAATCACGTGTCACCCTCAAGGTCAATAAAAAGATATTTATAATTCATTGTATCAAAAAATAAGGTATTTTATTTTCAAACAATGTATCATATAAGTGCTCAGAAGATATTATAAGTGCAGAAAGAAAAATTTGCCAGACATTTCACGCGATAATGCTTAATGAGGAGGTTGATTTATTATGTAGTGTAGTGATATCGACAAGTAAAATGTTGGTATTATATCTCTTTCTACGCATATGTATGAAAGAGAGTTGGTCATTCATTAACAGCTTTTTTTCGTAGAAAAGCTTTGTGGTGAGAGGAAAAATAACATTATTCTTTGCTCTTAATTATCTAACTATGTTCTATTGTTCTGCCCAAAGCGGTTAAATCGTCCATTCTTGTTTCCTCTATTCATGCTTATAAAAATATTTACCTCCAGAAGATTTCTTGAAATTTTAGAATTGCATAATGCAATTAAGGTGAGTGAGGTGATCAAGGTAAAGTTTGTTTTAATGATTTATATTTCATTAGTCAGAAATATGTTGTTCTCAGAAGTGATATTTTTTATGATTTCTCCGTAGTGATTTAAATGTTAATAAGGTAATAACGCTATATTTTTTAAGTGAGCTAGATTTTACAGAATTCGTATATTAGGGTTGGTCTAAAAATTTATTTTCTGAATTTAAAAACCTACTTATGCGGGAAAATGTTTTCGGGTATAATGAGAAAAGGGAAAATAAAATAAAAATTTATTTTATATTAAGTATGCCACAAGGGGGATGGAGTTTAGGTATTTGAGCTTTTTTAGAATAGAAAACCAAAGTTGTTTTAGTTACAAAAAACTGGCATTTCAGTACATTAACATTTAATGTGAGGAGAAACACATTAAATAATTACAAGAAAAAATCAAATCAGATACATTTTACTTCTTTAGTAATGAACTTTAAGAAAATCTACCGTCGAAACTATAGTACACAATAAAGTGGGAGAAGAAAAAAATGTTTGGATGGGACAAACTCGATGGTATGGGAGAGAGAGAGAGATGACGTTATGATATATTATAATATATACAGTACTATATTCACTTATCAATTATTTTCACTTTTAGTTATTTATATTGTATATTTTTATCTTATTTCTAAAGTCTCCTGACTTACGTTTAAGTATTTAAAAGAGTTTTTACATTATTTTCGAAAATTCACTCCCTTTTCGGTAATATTAAATTTCGAAATTATTATTATTATATGTATATACATATACATATAATATACTACCAATATATATATATATATATATATATATATATATATATACAGATATATATTGGTAGATATTTTTTATTGGTAGATATAAATAATTTTTTCTCCGTATAGCTGCGATCCATTATAATATATACAGGGTGTCCAGGCTTAATGTGACCCAATAGCTAATTTTCGAACCATTGGGTTTAGATATGCACTTCCAATTTGAAAAATGTTTTAAAACCGGTAAAGAATGTTTTTACGTGCTTTTTGAACCAAAAAACCCATTTAGAAAAAAAAAATTATACGGTCCCCAGGTCTTATCACTTATATTTAGGAAAAGATACAGTACACAAAAACAAAGTAAACACAGAAAGTTTCATTTTATTAAGATAAAAACTGGCCGAGTCATGGAACTTTAAAAAACACATATTTTCTCCATTTTCTCGGCCATTTTCAAGAAGCTAGTAAGGGGCCATCTCCAAAGTGAAATTAGTTGGAACTCTGCCAGGAAATATAATAGTGGAAGGAATCTGAATAATCTGAAGGAATCATAATAGTGTCAAAATATAGGGTTTAATCGTTTTAATGCTGAATGGAAATGAGATTGGAGTCTCAAAATTTGGTATTTATAGTTATGATTTGTAGAAAAATATATGAGTTCTAATTTAATATTAAGTTATATAAATTGTTACGTATGTATATGAAATTCAAGCTCTTTCTCATTTAGGAAAAGCAATTTTAAATATATGAAAATTAATTTACTAGTTTTCTAAATTATCAATGATTTTGCTTGTGAATCACTTAAATTTCAGTAAACAAATGTTTACAATTCACTGCTATTCCTTCATATTTTAGTTATCTCAATTATTATTTCCATAAATATAATCCAAAATCCTTTTGACGTTTTGGTATTAATGCTAAGTAGTCGTGCTAAGTTATTTTGAGTCCTAACTCATGGAAATGAAACGCATTATTGTAGAAGTTTCATCAGAATTTAACTTAGAGCAAAGCTCTTGATTTATCGTACAGTGACATAAGTCTTGATTTTCATATCAGAAAAAGTTTAATCACATTTGATTAAGTATTGCTAATTAGACTTGTATTTCATTCTTTTCCTGCAAAAATGGATTCTATCAATGCAATATCATCATTATGGGGTATGTAAAAGCAATTTTGGATGTGCATATATTTATAAACTTTAAATAATAAATGCTAAATCTTCGATTATTAATAATACAAAATTTTCAATTCATTTGAGGAAAATTCTCTACGTATGGAACAAATTTTTAAATATTTTCTTTTATTCGTTGGCTCGCTTTTTCTGGTAAGCAAGAAGAAAATTTTTGGTTCTTTCTGAATAGTTTTTTAAACTTTTTAGGGATCGTATTTCGAACTGTTACTTGATTTGTTTAATAATTTTCTTTAAAAAGTTTGAAAAGTATGTAATAGTTCAAACAGAGTTAAATGACATTTTTATTTCTTTTTCGAATTATTAATAATATTTTCATTGGAATCTACTTTAAATGTTAACAGTATAATAATAAATAGTATAAAACATATTATATTCAATTCATATTTAATTCTGAGGTGGTTTAAATAGCATTCATATTCTTAAGAGAACACAATAGAATATTTTTTTTAATTGAAAAATGTAAATAGATCAATAAATGAATTTGATAAATGTAATAGATCAACCAAATTTAAATAAATATGTACAAGATTTCTAACGTAATTCTCTTTAAAAAAGTGAATTGAAATATAAATCTTCAGAAATTGCGATTATTATTTAATCCAATAGTTCATAATCTTAAAATAAAAAAAAATATGTACCATAATCTTAAAATAAAAAATTAAGCGTATAAATTTTCTATAGAATATCTTCAACCGACAATTTTTATCGCCATATCTTGATTAGAATATGATTTTTTTCAGACTGTCTAAGAATAAAAGGTAAACATTACATTTTCAAGATCAAAAAATCATTGCATTTATGGTATTTTTTTTTGTCCTTAAATTTAAATTTCTATCCTTTATGCTTTGCTGAAAAAATTAAAATATCTCTTATCCTGAAGATTATTTCAAAAATGAATAGAAAAGCAACACATCAAATTTAAAAAAATTAAAAATTTGTTCGTAAACTTTTTGTACAAAATGGGCCCTGTTTATGTAATATTTTGCAAACTTTACCAGGTTTTCCCCATTTTAGTAATTATGATTTTTTTATTCTTAATTGTATCATTTTTCTTAAAATGTGCTAAATAAATCTAAAAACCACAAAGAAAATCTCCATATTCTCATTTTTTTAAAAAAAGTAGTCGCAAGGGGTCGGATACCTTAAACACGAATTTACAATTGGTTTTCTTGATTAAAAGTACTCCAGCTAGATTTCAGCGGAATCTATAGGGTACAAGAAAAGATCATTTCCTTTTTCCGGAAATGATTAAATGTTTCTTCAAAGTACTATAGAAGAAAAAAGCTTAAAATGGATTTCAATTTCTCTGTGTTAAAACCGGTCAAATTAGCTTACACGTGATTATTTTCTCAATACGAAACCTTTCACGCACTGGAAACTAAATTAGCTCTGGAAATTTCCTGTAAAGTAATTTCCCTTAAAATGGAGATATTTGCAGTTAGTTTTAAACATCCATTTCAAGAAAGTACTTCAATTTCATGAAACTCTTATCGAGTTGAATTTTAAATGATTGTAGGAAATCTTTATACAAGCGCCAAGCATTCCTCTTTATTACAAATTTGAAAATGCATAAAGACAGAAAGTCCTTGTTTGAGAATATTTGTAAATTTTTAACTCAAAGAGTTGATTTTTTTCGCATTTAGTTTCTATATTTAGATGAAATTATAGAATTTTTTTTCCAATGGGATACATTTTATTAGTTAAGACTTTGCATGTACAAGTCCCCAAGTCTGGGAGATTCCATTGGTAGCACCCTCAGGTGGCCGTTGTCGCTAATAAATTTTTTTGACACTGCTTGAATTTATTTCATTCAAGCTCTCGTTCGATGATTCATGCTCGTCTGATTTTTTTCTCTTTTTTTCCTTTGTTGATTGTACTGGAGCCAGATTGACACCCAACGGATTTTTTACATGTGACATAATCATATGACATGCGTGTCTACGATTTTCGCATTCGAAAAATTTACCGACTCCAGCCTTAGATCGTATCCGCTATCTAGGGGTTACGATGCGGACACGCTCTCTCTAAGCTTCAGAACCAACAAATTACAATATTGTACAACAAATCCTATAAAATATGTTATAAGATTACGTATATCAATTTTTGTTACATTCGTTTAAGTATTATTTGTATTGCTTAAAAAACCTAACTTTTAATAAAACTTAATTATCTGAAAAAATGTAATTGATTATTGAAATATACCTTAAAAAACCAATTTATTTTTAACTTAATTTGTAAGCAGAAATATACCAAACATTATATGGAAAATTCAGTGAAATGAAACAGGCTTTTCCTATACTTGCAATGTTGGCATTATATTATATTTAATTGTAATTAATACCTTTTTAACTATCTTCATTTTACCAAAGGGGAAAAGGAAATGTACTGTAAAATTTTTATTGCTTTAATTGATTAAGAGCTGTACTTTTAATGATTTTTGTCTTGAATTTTAAAACTAAATCACCAAAATGCTTTACAATTAAAAATATCTACAAGTAAAATTTTAATTACCAATACTGTTCAGGTAAACTAAAACAGTAAAAAAATTAAAATTGTGTTAAAGAAGTAAACACTCTTCTTTATTATTTCTTAGCGAGAACAACTTAAATAAAAGTGCTTAATTAGATAAGCTGATTATCAGATTAATTATGAAGATTTTACTCCTCTTGTAAAAGAATCCCAAATGCCACCGTGCAGGGAAACGGTGAATGCTCTTTGCAATTTAAATAGTCTTGTTAGTTTAAATGCCATAGGAGTATGCTCCTTCTTAAGTCTCGTATTTTATAGCTAAAAGCCTCTTGTCTAAATGCTTTAGAACCCACTCTTATGCTAAGATGACAAGACAATTGATATGGGGAGTTGCGCGTGACTTGAAACTGTAATTATTTTGATAAGGAAGCATTTTCTTTGACGTTAGGAGAATATTAGAATGTGGTAATGATGTAGTCCTTTCTTGATAATAATTACAGATGGCGGGAACTAACGTCTCCCTGGAAAAAAAAGATAAAACCAATTTAATTCGTATATACGATTATTTAATGAATTTAAACATTTTAATTATTCAAATAGAATATATTTGTAAAGTTATTTACAATTATATTTTGATTTTTTTAAATATACCAGGTAACCCAAATGTCCTTTAACATGTGAAAATTCAATAATTCACGGAATAATGTAGGTATTATTATATTTTGATTTTTTGAAAAATACCAGGTAACCCAAATGTCCTTTAACATGTGAAAATTCAATAATTCATGGAATAATGTAGGTATTATTATATTTTGATTTTTTTAATATACCAGGTAACCCAAATGTCCTTTAACATGTGAAAATTCAATAATTCATTCAATAATGTAGGTATTATTATATTTTGATTTTTTTAATATACCAGGTAACCCAAATGTCCTTTAACATGTGAAAATTCAATAATTCATTCAATAAAGTAGGTATTATTATATTTTGATTTTTTTAATATACCGGTAACCCAAATGTTCTTCAACATGTGAAAATTCAATAATTCATTGAATATATGTAGGTAGAGAGCACTGGCGTAGCTAATTCTGATGAGGCCCTGTATCAAAATTCCTTCGGGGCCCTTTTTTAGAAATGGCAACACTGTAAATTGTATTATAGTTACACATGTTGGGACCCCTGTAGCTTGGGGCCCCATATCATTGATACAGGTGATACGACGATAGCTGCGTCCCTGGTAAAGAGTTAAAATTGACACACATGCTTGAATTGATATGGGTTTTTATTAAACCCCAAAATAACCTAAAATGGACAATAGAAGGCGCTTTATATAACTGATTTTTAGCAATACACATGATGTTCATCATAATAAATGTTCCGCACTGTACGGACTTGAGAGTAATCCAAGACAAAAAGAACAGCCAGTTTTCTGCAGTTCATTCTCTTTTATTTTCCGCAATTCATTTACTACAAACTATGGTGCCAGATACACAAGTATAAATAGTGGGAGCAATCTGGGTTTTACTGTTGCCATACAAATTAGACATTCAAAAATAATAATAGCAGTTCTGTACACACAGCATATCTATAGGTATGGTGAGAAATTGCCATCGGATGTTCTCTCTTAGTATCTGTGAAAATGGCAACCAACATGGTAGATTTGCGTCTTCAGACAACCCCACAACTACTAATCACGCGGATTAAAGTCTGTGAACCTGAGAGGCCAATAATGATGGGTGTGAACGAAAAGTATGCGATCTTCACCAAACGATGTACACAAGAGATCTTTCACACCATTCTCATGGCGAAAGGATCGTATAGCTACAGTAACAGATTCCCCATTCGAATAGTTCAGTTTTACTAGTAATGTCTTTTTTTGGTAAAGTCAATTTACCGCAATTTCTGGGGCATCTGTTTCCTCTCTTAAAACAGCTCATTTCACACAACACTTTCATGCGCAGTCACTGACGTTTTGCTGACGTCCCGAAGCATCTGTTGGCCATATTTTGTATTATCAGATGCCATGCATGCTGCTTGCCTCATTCTATTTCAAGCATATGGGTCATTCTTTAAGTCTCTACTTACATTAGTCAGTGAATTTTTGAATTTTCAAATGTTAACGGACTTTTGGATCGCCTTATATTTTTGAACTTGAGTAACCAATTAGGAGGTGCCCTAAAAAGTTTTAAAACTATTGAACTAAATCCACCAAGACTGAATAAATTCAGAAAAAAACTTTATAATTTTTGAAAAGATACAATCATGCTATAAGTTATTAAGATATAATAATATATTACACAGAAGATTAAAAAATCTATAAATTTAATATAGTTTTTAAGGTTATAGACTCATAACCAGCGCTCCATAAGCTCCAGTCCTAGTGTCACTAAAGATCTGTCGTGTAGATGTGCTGATGCAAGTTAAATCTGTCATGCTGAAGGTTCTCTTGTTCGCGTGATGTAGAACTTAGGAGAGAAGGGTATCACAGCTAAGGTGTTTCCTCCTCCTCACTTGAACATGGTTCCAAATTACGAGGTCCGTCAGCAGTAACCTTCTTGTTGCTTTATAAGGTGACATAAACACTCACTCACTAAAAATTAAAAAGAAAATAATCTTGGTAGAAATAAAAAAGGAGTTATTTCAAATAATCTCTATATTTGCATTTCTTCTTCATACTATTACTGAAAGCAAGAAAAATGAAAGGATTCTAAATGTATTCATGAAATATAATGAATATGCATTGGAATCTATCAATGAAATATTCAGTTTTAAAAATATTATTCCCACACTGAATTTACACAATTTAAAGATATGCTGTTATTTCTATTTTTACATCCTTGAAAAATATTTCTGAGAATAAATTTGCATTTAAAATACATATTCTATTTAGAGTAAACATGTCTATTAGAGTAATAATTTGGTTGTAGGGAAAACCAAATCTACAGAAATAAAACTCTTATTTTTTTTTTCTGTCTAACAATCGAAATAATATTTCAAAGAGAACATAAATAGCAATTTCAAGTTCTGAAACCAATCTCAAGTAGAAATAAAAAACATTTATTTGAAATAAACTGAATGGTATTGAATTACGTATTTATAAGGAATTGATAAAAATACTGAATAAAAAATATTTCATTTTTTTTTATGATTGTGTATAGGAAGCAAAAGCATTTTTCCAAGGCAGCAATTTTTGCTTACAATTCTCATGGGGAAAAAACAGTGAACAAAAGGTAATTATTCTAGGGAAAAACTTTATCTTTATAGGTTTAGGAAAAATATATATTTTCAGTTCTTTTTAAATGAAAAATTTAATATAAATAATTTAATGCTAGAAACAATAGTCGGTCAAACTATTTTTATGAAGTTTTAATACTTACGTATAAAACCATTGATTTATTTCTTAAATGATTCCGTCAAATGCCTTTATGCAGGTAAAGTGCAAATCTTTTTTTCCCATGTTCAGACAAAATAATAATAATATTGTCAGGACAGTATTTGATGACATTTTCTTAATTTGACAACGTCTTTAAAGTGCGAAATTGATTGACAGTATAATACATGAATTTGAAATTTTTTTTAAATTATTTTATATATATGCACCTGTTTTTATACCACAAGGATAGAATATACTTTATATTAGAAAATTTATTATTAATGTATCAGTTACTGTTATTAATTTAAATTATATGTACAAGCAATAATTATAAACATTTATCAATTTTATTTCTTATAAAGTAAGGTTAAAAAAATAACAACAATTTATAACAAGTTCTCAAATATAAGGAAGACTCAATTTTTAATTACGTATTATAGTTACTTATTAAGTTTTTACTTTGAGTGACAAACTTTCACAATGAAAAAATGAATCAAACTGCCAGACATGCTTTCATCAATTATTTCCAACTGTCAGGATCAAAGCCATCTCCTGCTATATAGATGTTACCATTAAATTGTTCAAATTAAATATACTGCCTCTTATTTGTGTACCCATTTCTAACAAAATAAGTTCCAACGTTTTCTCTATTGCATAGAGTTGGGGAAATAAGTGACCATTTCAAAATATTTATGTTTCCTTCTTCAAACCACTTTTAGCTACACTAGAATTGTGGGTTAAAGTTCTATCTGGGGGGAAATTAATATATATATATATTGTTGAGTAGATCGCGGGGTTTGTGGGCTTTATGGTAAAGGACAAAACAATGTTTCAAGAGCGATGCAGTATATTGTCGAAAACAATGTTTAAAATACAGAATACATTCGCGAAATAAGGTCCAGAAGATTTTAACACCTCCATTAACGCTCAAACACAACTATCAGTGTTTGAAAGTACAAATAAGTAATGTTATAGATTATCCGCAAGCAACCTCTTGGGCATAGGCAAGTGAATGCTTCAGCAAGCGACCGCTCTTTATATTCTGCGCGCGCGTGGCTACCTTTAACTACTTCCTTAAAAAACTGCTTACGTCATAGAATTTTCCCGTAAGTTTGAGAATCATCTATACGGTCACCATGTCTCTAAAAATGGTTACCAAAAAGGAGGCCAATTAGGCTGTATTATCAATATTTCACCATATATTCATTCAAACGCCGTTGTAAGCTAGCTTTGCTTGCGTATATTACAGTTTTTATTATAAAACAATGGAACACACAGAAAGTAATATTATTTTATCAAAAACATGCAGATTTAGATTATTTACACTATTTAAAAAAACATTAAGTACTATTTACCCAAAATTCGTATATAACACCATATACATATTAATTCATAACATAATTTGGGGTCATATTATAGGACGGTTATGTTATTTGCCCAAATCTTAGTCTTATTAGTTAACCGCAATTTATTTTGAATAGTTTGTAAATCATTTCTAAAACGTTTTACTAGATGTAGAATAATGTTGTTAATTTTCGTAAATATCCCTTGGGATATATGCTCTACAACACACACACACACACACAACACACACACACACACACACACACACACACACACACACACACAGAGAGAGAGAGAGAGAGAAAGGAAATTTCAATAAAATAACAAAGTTAAAATAATTAAAAAGAGCTAATATTATTATAGCAGTTTAATATTATTAGAATTAATAAGAGTAGTAGATTATGATAAGTTAAATATATCCATATATTTTAAAAAAAGACCAAAGAATTTAGTTCCTATAACTAAAATAAATAATAACAAATGAAACAGCCCAAAATTAAGCTAGCTATAAAAGAGGAATATTTACTTTTCCTGCAACTATTTTTATCAGTGATTTTTTAAAAAAGAATACATATAAAATTTATTTATATAGGAATGTATCATATCATATTTATCACATAAATAGAATGTCTAATAATAGTACTTTTTAACATTTTTAGAAGAAAAGTTGAAAAAATAGAGACTCAAATTTCCATTCATTATCATGAAATATATCATATACTACGCATTAAGCAAGACTTGTAGGAACTATTATGAGTCCAGAAAGAAAAAGGAATTGTGGAGACAGTCTGTATGACAGTCGTAAATCATGAGGTTGATATATTACGGCGTTTTGTAATGATAGTGCCACGTAATATTCCGGCATTATTCTCACCTTCTGTGCTTGTTCACAAAGAGGAGAGGACCATCCATTATGAAGCCTTCCTTCCCTGCAAGTTTTTGATGGAAATAATCGATAACTTTATTCTTCTCTTTTAATTACCTCACAATCTTGGTGATGGGAGGAAAAATCACCGATTCAGCGTTTTTCCTTATTCTTTGCATATGGAAATATTTGCCCTTGGACGCTGTCTTGGGAATCGGGAATTGCGGAATGCAATTAAGAAAGCTCTGGAGTGGAGAGGGAAACTATTATAGAGCTTTCAATTTCATCAAGCTTTATCATATTGCTTTATGTTATTTCAAATATATTGGAGTTTTGAGGATTTAGGAATCAATATTTCGCTTTAAAATAGTTAGAATATACAATTTTTGCACCATTAAAGCACTATTCAAAATTGCAGTTTAATTATTATGTTGGCTTGGCAATACAGTAATTTCAGGTTTCAGTATAAAACATATTTCTGCACAAAAATTGTTTAATTTTTCAAATATTCTCAATTTGTTCAATTACATGTTGCCATTTTTCTAATAATTTCACGAAACCACTCTCTCTCTAGTCCTCTTTTCAACAAAAATCTCGACCAATTGCGATTTGAGGTCATTGTTATTATTAGAACTTTTTCCATTCTTAAGGTTTTGTAAAAATCAAATTCTCGAACTTTGAATATTCGCGGCCCAATTTTCAGTCATAATCTTCATCGCCCCCCTTATACTACAACTATGTATTGAATGAATTAATAATGTACTTCAACGCGCGCGTTAAAACTGCAATGCGACTTTAATTATAAACTCTGCACAAATTATCAAAATAAGTATTATATTGTATATATAATTTTGTATATGACACAAGTTCATAGAAGTCACTAGTAATTACTAAACTTCTTTTTAATTTAGTATTGATAAATTAATTTTCAAATACTTTTTGCTTTACTGATACATTTATAAGTATCTTATATTAATACGAATATGCATTTTATTTTGTATTATGTCAGAAAGTATTTGTTTTGCTTCCTTTCTGCAAATTGATAATTATTCTAAATCTTTTATTTACGACTTTTCGATATGCTAGCACCCCCACGTAAGGTTATTATGCCCCCTAGGGAGGTGCGTCCCACAGCTTTAAGAAACGCTGAATTAAATGATAATTAGATGGTGCAATGTTGGGGCTATATGGAAGATGCGATATCACATCCCAAGAAATTTCTAGTAATTCACAACGTCTTGCTAAAGATTATATTAAAGATGCATCAAGTTTGGAAAATGATGTTTATCGATTAATCGTATTCTATATGATCCATTTTTCCTTCTCGAACTTGCACCATTGGATTATCATTTATATCGGTTTACGAAAATTTTAATTGTTAATAATGATGACCTCAAATCACATTTGGTTGAAGTTTTTTGCTGATGAAGACTCTAAGAGCTCGGGATTATGAAGTTGCCAAGAAATAGCAATGGGCAATCAAACAAAATGGAAGACATTTTCTTAACGCTTATTTTTAGTATAGAAAAATTTTACTCTAAAAAACTGAAATTACTTTCTTCTCAAACCAATATGATCAATAATTATGCATCAAATTATTGTTTAATTCATATAAATGCATAGTTAGAATTAAATATTATGGGATTTAATAAAGTTATTGTAATGTATGTGTTTATTACGATCGATTATTTAATACAATTTCATATTCAAAACCATTAAATAGTTTTTCAAAATTGAGTAGCCACGGTAGCCTATTGACCAAAGTGAAGGATCTGTGGCTGGTTTGTCATGAGTTCGAGCCCGGTACCTTTGAAGATCCATCGGACAGATAGGGCCGATGCAAGTTAAATATGTTGAGTCTCAAATGTCATCCCGTTAATATGGTGTGGAAGTTAGGAGTAGCTAACGACAGACATACAATCTAGCCTTTTGTGGTGATGAATTGCGTGTGCCTCGATCTGGCACTGTCAATGAGGTAGCATCAGAAATAAAATGTCACGAACTGGGTAATTAACTGAGTCCCTAACTGAGAAGACAACACAAATAAAATGTCCCTATACTGAGTAATTAAGGAAAAAATATATATAAAGGATGCTTAAATACAAACAGCCGAATTTGAAAATATTTGCCACAAGTAATTTCTAGATATTCATAAAATCCAGTGCATATAAAATTGAAGCGTGAAAAATCTAATAATTTCTGCACTTTTTACACGTATGTACAATTTTGGCTGGCTATTGGGATGTAGCTTCGTTAAATTGATTCGCAATATTTTTGTAGCACCTATAATCTGACAAGCTTTGGTTATTAAAACCCCTGAAAGTAAAATATAATAATAATATTGAATAAATAAATAAACCAAAAGGAGTAAATATAGATAGATTAAATACCTTAAAAATCAGAGAAGGAAACTTAAATTTCAAAATAGAGGATAGATATAAGAGAACAAGTCAAAAATTATCGGGACTTTTACACAATTTCTCTTTCAAAGGTACAGCAAAAACACTAGTATCCCGCGCTGAATGAATAATAGTCATATACAACTTGTTTTATACAGCGTGTCACTCATCTTTTCTCGTAGTCGTTGAGGTGTAGTAGACTGTTCCACATAGTAGCTCCATTGTCGATTTACGCCAAGAAGGAAAGGAGGACATTATTTGCTTTTTGTTTGCGGAAGATGTGGTACCTGCAGAAAACATTCATCGCACGCAATCACAGTATGGTGACAGCTGTTTTTCGCGAAGCAAGATCAATGAATGGATAGACCAAAATGACTGCTTCAAACAGGGAAGGACTTCTTTATGAAAAGATTAAAAATCGAGCAGTCCCTCGTCGTCATCCTCTGAGGGTATTCGTCGTTGAGGGTATAATGATGGAAAGGATGACTAGCATCACAATATCCAGCGCTAGCATCACAATATCCGCAAATGAAAAGCAAATCACTGCCTTCCTCTCCCCCTTGGTGCAGAATGACAATGGAGGTGCCAAGTTGAACGGTCTGTGACACGTTGTACAGAAGTGTTGTCGACTGATCCTCATTCAGTGCTTGGTACTAGCGCTGTTACCAAACCTTAGAAAGAGAAATTGCAAAAGTCCCTTTACTTGTTGACTTTCCATTGTACTTGAGGAAAATAAATCCATACAGAAAGAAAAATAAATTGACCAAAATGGGAAGCTATTGTGTTTTCTAAAGCTATTTTGTGAAGTAGTGTTAAGGATTTTTATATGGTCCTATCTCCATTGAGCAGAAAACATTACGCAATTGTGCCAAAAACGAAGAATGCATATGCGTGGGAGTGTCTTTTAGATTCTCAATAGAAGCTGAAACTTCCTGGAAGAAGGGGAAAAGTGTATTGCTTAAAACAATAAAACCACATATATCTTTTTACAAGAAATATATAAAAAAAATTCATTCAATTCCTACTTTGAATGGATGAATAGGAAGCCTTTTATTAACGATTGAAAGTTCAAACATATATATATATATATTTATATGTATGTACAGGGAGAGAATAAACTAATAAGAGGAATTGAAAAAAGAGCATGATTTGTCTGCGTTGTTGTAACAATGCACAGCCGGTTAGGGAGAAAAACCGGTTTTCATCGCCAAATTTGTTTTTTCAGCAGTTACATTGTTTCAAAAATGGAACAAAGGAGACAAACCTAAGTTGGTGTCTAAAACCAGTAATTAATTAAATTTAATTAATTAATCGGTAATTAATGAATTAATATTTGAAAAAACTGTATTAGCCTCAAGTGTTATCCACTTCAAGTTCAAAAAAAATTATTTGAACTTGATTAGATGAATAGAAAGTATTTTATTAACGATTGGAAATTTGAACAAGATATATATATATAAGGAGAGAGTGAGCTATATAATAGTAGGGATTGAAAAATAGTTAATATACAGGTTAAGCTATTTGAAATCTTGAATAAATAATAATAAAAAAACGATGGGATATTTTGTAATGTAAAAGACTATAACATTTTTCGTGAGATTATAGGTATTTATAAATCCTCTAAGACAATTCTGAAAATTTACGAAAATATATTAAATTATACATATTAAATATATTACTATTTTATATTAAATTTACACTTCAGGAAACTTAATTAGATCATGTAAATTAACAATTTTATATATTATCTGTGTTAGAGCATTTTGCTTGATTATAAATAACTTAAAATCATGATTTTCTTAAGCATTTATTACAAAAGAAAAAATTTCAAAGCAGAAAAAGTCAGTGTTTAAGTTACCTTGTTTTTTAATAAAGATTAATTAATAAACAGGACATTCACCCCAGAAAAAGATGATGTAAAAAGTCGGGCGCTGTTTCTCATAACAAACAAAGAAAAATTAGATGCAAAAAAAGTAATTAATGCTATTCATTTTCGTAGAAGAATAATTTCTTTAAGGAAATTACTTTTTTTTTCATGAAAACGCAGTAAATAATGCACTTAATTTGCTTGTTTTTCTACATTCTCTCAAATTATGTTAATAAAAGTCGCATAGAGAGAGAGTTTCCTGTGAAATTATTATACATGATAAATATAATCAAGACAAAGGCCTGTTTTCTAACAATTTTAATTTTAAGAAAATGACTAACATTTGAATAAAAAAGTGTAATCTTTGTGTGTCTTTGTAGTTTCATTAAAGCTAGGGCAAATGGCTCAAAATTAATTTGATCAAATTTTGTTCTTCAATGAATTTAAAAATCAAATAAAATATATTAGCTTATAAGGGTTGAGATCGTCTCTGAACCCAGGCTAGAGCTGTGGGAGGATAGGAAGGATGATGCGCCATAGTAATTTTCAAACTATTTATTAAACACACAAATTATCGACAGACAGAATTCGATAAATTCGATCTAGAAGAGATGTTGTTGTTGTTTCAAACCTACTTGGAGCAGGAAAGCCTACACCAAGTCCATTTGACCTTTCCGCATAAGAATGTCACCAAGCAGGTCTTGATCTCTAAACAGCTGTCCCAAAGAAATGTACCAGCAGTCCAGAAGATGAGAAGGAAAAGCAGGGAGAGTCAGGGACAGGTAAAGAAAGACTTCCTAATCCGAACAATAGGGGAATAAAGAACGAGAGGCGCGTATTATGAGACAACTTTTTAAATATCGATCTTTCTTTATTAGGATCAATCCATTGCTCTAAATATTTGAGTTATAATTTAACTATGGTGACCAATCGTCACTTTAATACCTTCAACTATCTAATCTCTGAGATGCGCTATAAAAAATAATAATATCTGATCGGTAGCAATCTCTCCTCCTATTCAGTTTCTCTATATCTCAAAATCACTAGCTTGAAAGCCTAGACTAAATATATATCCGACCTAATCTACATAAGCACGGTTGCTTCTTCAGAGCGTTCGTTGCGAGTAAATTCAAATTGATAGCCTAAAGATTTCCCAAGAGGATTAGAGGAAGGACGTGGATAGATCCGTCCCAAGCTTCATTATATTTTATTATATATTAACTAACTTTTTATTTATAATATAATTATTTTTGTTGTCTAACAAATATTGGTTAAAAAGGATATTCTTGAGAATTTGATAATTAATCTATATTAGTGAGACTACTAATCTAATCAATCACATGTTGTAGAAAATATCTTTTGATATGCATAATTATTATTTATACTGTTGTAAAGTAACTGCAATTTAAAAGTTGATCTTTTTTGAAAGAAGTTGAGGATTGGTATTTTACCATTGCAGATCTAGTATATTCATCTTGAACTGGTATCTCTTTTTTAATGCGGCACACAATAGGTGATTTTCCAAACGCCGCAAGTATTTTGAGACCCAGGTTCCTCCTCAGAAGGAGACATATGAGCTCTGACGATGCGAAACTGAACTAATATTTTAATTTTGCCACTCAAGCCTTGGGTTCACTCAAGGTATCTTTTACATGCTGCACAATCATGCGACAAGGACGATGTCGAGTTTTTGTAACAAAAAAATCCACCCATTTGGACCGGTGTCAAGCCCGTAAACTTGGGCGTACAAGATCACAACCAAACTAACTATGCCACCCATCCGGCTCTTTAAAAATTCATATTACACAAAAAAGGATTAAAATTAAGAAAAATAATGGTACATTATAAATGCCTATATAGTTAATTAACATTTTATTTTTCCAAATTTACATGAAATTCTTAAGCTGTAAAGCTTAATCAAAATATTCAATGAAATATCTTATTATATATTATTAAAATTAAATTATTTCTTCAGTTTTATTAGCAATATTGTGGTTCTCAGTTGGTTTATTCTTTTATTTCTTTTGAAATAATAAATAGTGAGTTATTTAAACGAATTAAATTTAGTTTAATATAATCGTGTCGAAAATTAAGGCCACAAACTGGGTTTTAGATATATTTCTAAATTGCTACCAATAAAATTGATAGAATTTGTATTTTATATATTTCGAACAACGGACAGCACAATATCAGCTTTAGTCTTAGGTTAATTAGTTGCTTAAGATTAGTTTTTGAAGGCGTACTATATTGAGACCATTTAACCATCTGGGATTTTTGCTTGCAGTTTCATGAATATTGCTTTAAGGCAAACAAGTTGGCCTGTTTACAGTGAGATGAGTTTTTTTTAATCATTTAGATGGTTTTTTGAGATGGAGAGTCTTTGGCAAGCCTGAACTGACCAGTCTGAAATGGAGGTCTTATGATGGTTACTTGTAGCAGCGAAAGTTGTCACTCGGCTGTGGAATCAATTCCAAACAAGTAGCACTGTGACCAGGATCGTCAGCCAAGGCCATCTCAGAACAACAACATCTGCACAGGATCTCTGCGTGGCATTAAGTGCACGACGACAAAGACGGACAACAACCCCGCAGGTTGCTCGTGACCTGATTATTGTACCTGAAAGAAGAATTTTCAAACAAACAATCTGCAGGCATCTAGTGAAGACTAGCCTGTACGCCTGATGTCCAGTCGTGTGTGTACCTCTGACTGCATTCAACAGGAAAGGCCGGTTATTGTGGAACCGAGAACACATCAGTCATGGACACTACAAGGATGGAGTGTGGTGTCCATGTGAGGAGTCAAGATTCATCAGACAGATTCATTTTCGTCTAGTTTTCATCTAGAGAGGATGTGGAGCTCGATTTCATCTATCCTACGTAACAGAAGTTGACTGACTTGTTTGCAAAGGGATCCTTGGCTAGGATGACATATTGTAGTGGCAGTTGTACACAAATGCACTTCTTCAATGTGAGTACTGCGAACGCATTGCTCTATAGTGAAGATAAGATCATTGAAGCCTGTGTGAAAATTCTGGGTGGGGGGGGGCTATGGTATCTGGATTACATTTTTATTACCGATAATATATGGTCACATGAAGCTTACATTGTTTTTAAATTTCTTTAAGAAAAGGATATTCGCCGTACGGACTGGCCCTCAAGGGCCCCTTTCAGGAATGACCAGGTGTTAAAAGTCACGCTTTTGGAGGAATGGGCTGTTTTGCCACAAACATTACCCTCATAAACAGTATATCCATTTGTTGTGAGGCTTGTATATAATTGTACGGTGGTCACATTCTATGTTAGACACATTGTCCGGGGTGGGGCGGTGCCGGTGTGCTCGGATCATGTAGGTGTATGAGTTCGATCTGTACTAAGATCCGCCTGTAGGGGCGATGACGTTTTGTCGAGAGCTGTTGGTGTGGTGTGGTTTGGGGGGGGTCACTCATGTCGTGTCACTGACCATGGTTCAAATTACGCGACGTGAAAAGTCGTGTTGCTATCAGTGGAGTTAATATTTTACTCTTAAGTGTTTTATCTCTAAATCCTGATTTCATACTTTTAAGTATATTGTATCTTAAATCAGAATTGCAATCATTTATGTTGTTTTTTCTATATTCTTTCTCACATTGTAATATGTCTTTGTGCCAAATTTTGAGGCAGCATAGTAAATAGTTGATCAGTTTTTGCAGATTCCATGTTTGAGACCATAATTTTGGACATGAGTTTAGAACATGAAATATTTGATGACGTAAATTATTTATTTAAAGATAATTAATAAAAAGAACTAAATTATTCCACCATTTCCAATTAAAATTTGCACAATTTTGTAAATGAAAATGTGTAGAAACGATTTTTTAGATAATTATTTAATGTAAAATAAACTTGGGAAACTATATCATTATGCAAACATCATATCCAATTTTTCTAACTCTATAAGCTCGTTAATAAAAAGACAGTAAATTAGAAGGTATTTTACACTTTACTATTATGAAGTTCCTTTACTTGGTAAATGTTGATTCAATATTATATGATAATTTTAAGCAAAATTACGCTTAAATTGTGTTAGAAGCAAATGTGTAAATGTTAATTTTGGGAGCCAGGGGTCATAGTATAGCTCAATTCAACAACAACACAACATATTGTTACACTCTCTTTATTTCGATATAAAATCCAATTGTAACTAAATATAGTTTTTTTATTCTTTTGTTAAGCTGTATCCCAGTGTACCTTTATTTATTATTCTAATTTAACTGATTTCAGTATGAAAAATTAATTAAATTAGAAAGTTGCAAATAATCAGACAAAACCCTCTTGTCTTGGTACTTGAAAAAACTAGAGCTGCTAGCTAGTATTCAGATCCTTATATTTTTTTCTCTGCGTGTTCCTTTAAATTAAGTAAGAAATGAAAAACTTATCAAGCAAAAAACAAAAAAAATCCTACCGAGAAATCCTGTGGAAAAAATTGTTGGGATTGCCTTCTTCTTCCCAAACCAATTTGTTACTCTTTGTTTTCTTTTCAAATGAAATGTTGAGTTTCAAAAGCAATTTATCATCCCAGTGACTAGATAGAAAGAAGGGGAAAAAAACGGAAAGAATTCAAAAGACATGTTTGCTTAAAATGAAAGGAGTTGTACAGTTACGACATACATTCCCATAGATCACAAGGTTTCATTATATGTTAAGGAAAACGATTGGATAATTAATAAGAAAAGTTGCAATTTCTTATAATGTTAGCGGCATGTTTTTTATTAAAAGAAGGGAAGTATAAAAAACAGTCGAAAAAATAATAAATGGAATTGCATTACACACACACACACACAGAATCGGATTAAGGTAGTTGGAGGCCCCTGGCAGTAAAAGGTTTGGGGCCCATGGGCCTAAGAGTCTAAAAACTAAAATAGTGAAAAGAGTCGCTTACTTTAAATTCTCAAAATAAAATGTAGTGATATAATAAAACTCCTCGGCTAAGGAAAAATCTTAACTGTATATAAAAAAATATATTAAAAACCTTACTTAAGAGCTTACAGTTTTGCTATACAGTTTGATTACCTTTGGCAAATTCATCAATTATTTTTACCTAACCTATTTTGTCCAAAACATTTTATTCTGTATATAATATGGCCATGTTGTTCAATTTGTCTTTTCTCACATAGAACTTCTTAAATTATTTTTAACACGTTTTAAAACTAAAAAAGATCATTCTCCTGATGCATTCGATATCGGTATTGTTAAAAATATTTTCAAAAGTTTTTCTACATTAGGATTCTTGCATGTCGATAAATTTCTAGAAGGGGATTCATTCTATCTTTGTTTTCTTTTCATTTCTTGTTCCAAGGTGGCGTGGTTAGTTTGTCGCTGGCCTTTGCGTTCATCAATTTTGCGGCCCCTACCAGCGCTGGGGGCCCCTGGCGGCCGCCAGGTCCGACACCCGCTTAATCCGCCACTGTACACACAACACAGTAGATTACTAAAAACTCGATCTAATGTTGATTGAAGGGTGGCCAAGTTTGTGAGATCATTTAATCTTTTTAGTCGAACGAAATTTCAGGTTTTATAAAAATTTACACCTTAAAGTATCCGATTGTGGTTGAGACAACTTTTTTTTTTTTAACAAAAGGAGGTATGGGTTTTTTTTGTTGTTATTTTTAGGTTTGTTTAGTGCATTTTAAGAAAAATGTGCTAATATTAAGAAGAGAAAAAGAAATTATTATTACTAAAATGGGAAAAAATAGGTAAAATTTGACAAAAAATAGCATAAAAGCGGCCCATTCTGCACCAAAGGTTTATGAACAAATTTTCAATTTTTTCACTCTAATGTGTTGCTGTATTATTCAATTTTGAAATGACCTTCAGGATAAGAGATATTTTCTTTTTTACAAAAACTAGAGCACTTTATCTCAGTTACTATATGAAAATGCTTAAAAAGAGAGTGATTATATTCACATAAATGACTGTAAATTTTGTAATAAAGCAGTGATTGATAAATCTGAAGGTTAAAACAATTCTACTATTATACAGAACTTGCAGAAAAAATTTCAGTTAATTATGTTCAAAACTTTTTTTAGCAATCACTGACCCCGTTTGATTATTTTTAAAAAATCACATTTCGAGTAAAACGCGTTTTAAATTATGACATGTTGCTTAAAGTAATGGCGTCTGCTTTTACTAAAACACTTATAGTTTTTGTTCTAGTAAACAGAAAATGATAAAATTGTTATTTTTATAAAGCCAATAAGATGGCCCATAAAATAAAATCATTAAAAAAATTGTCAATTTTTGGCAAAATTCACAGATTTAGGGTAGTCGGATACCTTAAGGTAAGGACAAAATTTTTCAGATCTTGAGCCGCGCTTCTCAAGTGGGGGGGGGGGGGCTTGATATCCTTCTAGGGGGCAGGTTTATTAAAAAGTCGAAAACAAAAAATTTAAAATAAATATTAATTTACTGGAAAGAAGCAAAAGAAAATGTATATATTGTGATATAATTAAAATTAAGTGCACATTTACACGGAAATAATATACTTATAATTGTATCAGTACTTCGCAATGTTTTTGGTAATTAGTTTATCAATATTAAATTAAAAACAAGTTTAATAATTACTAGTGCCTCGCATGGGCTTGACATGTGTGCACATAATTTAACACTTATTTTGACAGTTTTTATGATTTATAATTAAATTCCTACTGTAGCTTTAGCGTCAAAGTATATTTTTACTGCATTTAATACATTATTATTGAATGGGGGGGGGCGATGAAAATTTTGATTAAAAATTGGGTTGTAAATTTTGAAAGTTTGAGAATCACTGCCTTAAGACTTCATTTCGATACAACACGGTGTGATGATTGGGCTTTCCCAACGAGAAAGAAGGAAGATTAGCCATAATAAGAACACACACACTCAATTTATTTATACAAGTTTTAAAAACCTAACAAACTTGAACAGCCAGATATTAGGAAATGCATTTTTTAATCAATAGAGGAGCAAGATCGAGAAAGACGATATAAGTATATGTAGTTATAAATTTAATAACTTACTTTAATCCAAGGCTAATCCGATTCAAATATGTAATTGACAAATCGTCAATCTTAAATATTAAGCAGATAATCTACTGAACACTTTCGTCTAGCTTCGTGAGGATTACCTTACTTTAATCCTCATAGCTATTATTTAGCTTCTAATCCTTCTCTCTCGTCGAACCCGAAAGCTAATGCTTAAATACATGACATAATTTACATCGACCACGTCTTCTTTGTCGGGAGGAAGTTTTCAATTGAATAATAATATTTAAAGAAAGAATTTTTCCCAGGAGCATTAATAGGAGGTACGCGGATAGACCCGTTACAAAGGTGCACATTGCCTTGGTTTATATTATTTCAAAGATTCGTATAACCCAGTTTTGATACAACACGGAACACGATTTCAATACAACATATTGTCTAATTTATGTTATGTAAATACATAACTAATTTAATAAATTACTAATTTAAATTACTAAATAAAAGGTTTTATATAACATGGTTTCGATACAGTATGGTACGAATTAACCGTGTTATACGAAGGAAACCTGTACTAAAATTCTGAAACGAATTAATGCATAATGAACGTAAATTTTGAGCAAAACAGTTTTTTGTTCATTAAAAATTTTATATCACCATTCTTTTCTAAAGAAAGCATATTTTAGATTTAAAAGTCATTTCACTTTTGAAAATAAGATTTCAAAGAGCTAAAAAAAAATTCTCTCTTCCTTCTGTTTCTCTCAAAACTTCAAAAACTCTCATTAAGTCCAAACATATTCTTCAAATGTCTTAGAAAACATTTGAAAAAAAACTCTTAGTAATTTTTAATAAATATATTTTTATTTTATCAAAATTAATTTTTAAAAATTATAAGGTTAAAAAGTAATAGTAAGAAAATCAAATATATCAAACGAATACTCCACTCAATATTGATTAAAGCCAGCAACCGGATATTCGACAGACTTTTCTCTCACCCCTTTTCTAGCTCAAAATATTTAAAACATAAATATGCAAAGTAATGCAGAGATTTTCTTTTTTCATTTCAAAGGTTCTATTTCTGAAGAGTTGCATTCAAAACTCAACAGTTGAAAAACTTACATTCAGCAAACCAAAAACCGAGATATACTAGTTTCCTTTTTATTCTCTTAAGCAGGGTTTTGAGGGTTTCAATAATTCATAGCTTTTTATTTTACAAGAAATGACTGAAAAGTGTCGCGTAAGCTAAAAAAATATTTTTTTTCCTTATCTAAAAAGGCGATGCGGTTTTCTACTTCGCTTGAATTATTTTATGTGAATGGGATGCATAGAATTTGTATTTTCATCTTTTAAAAGTATGTCTTTATGCAGAAAATATAATAAAATAACAGTTTCCAACAGTGTTTTAACCATATATAGAATGATAATTTTGGATGCATTTCACGTATTTGTTTTTAAATAAACAGCTATACAATTTAAATTGTAATAATAAATTTCCAACAAATACTAAAAACTGTTATCATTGATAATATATAAACTGGGTTATTGATTATTCCCTCCAAGATTTCAGAGCTCAACGGCAAAAAAATGAATGCAGCAAATAACATATGAATGATAACAGAAAAAAATTAAGTTTTATTTACATATGTTACAGATGTTTTATATGAGAACACTTGATCACTGGCATACATCGATGCGATGTGGTCCTGTTCCTGCTACACTCTACTCAACATGCTGCTATCAACATTTTATTGACAACAAGTGTTATTCTTTCCTTGTTATCCGAAAACTTGATCTTTTACATAAGATCTGAGTCTCCGTACCCTTTTTACTGCGTAATGTAAGAGAACTGCACGAAAGAATAACACGTGCTATCAAAAACGTGTGTGGCAGAAACGTGTCCATTGCATTGATGTACGCCAGCGTTTCTCCAAATGTGAGGCGTCCCCCCCCCCTAAGGGGGCGTGATATTCCTGCTAGAAGGTGTGAGCATATCGAAAAGTCGAAAATAAAAGATTTAAAAAATATTAATTTGCTGAAAGGAATCAAAACAAAACATATTCTGAGGTAACAAAAAATACACTTTCACAATGATATAATATACTTGTGAATGTACCAATACTGCACAATGCATTTAATAATTAATTTAACAATACTAAGTTAAGAACAAAATTTAGTAATTACTAGTGACCCCCTATGGTCTTGTACAAATTTATATGCAAAATTTAATACTTATCTTGATAATTTATAAAGTTTATAATTTTAGTCGTGTTGTAGTTTTAGCGGCAAAGTACGTTAGTGGCACACACAGTGATTTTTCAAGGGGGAGGGGTGCAAGGGTCCAAAGCCCACCATTCTCGTATTATGCTCCAATATGCCTGCCCAACATATTCTTTTGATTTTGTCGATTTTCGGGAACAAAAACAGTAAAAATTAAATATTGAATGAATAATTAACGTTAATTAATAAAATTTAATTTTTATAACAAACAATTAAATTTTACGTACTATATACATAGGATTGTAATCAATCGAGAAAAAATCAAGGGTTATGGGGGATCTGGACTCGCCCCCCCCCTCTGTGAGAGCCACTGAAGTACGATTTATTGAATTCAATGCATTGTTATTGTATGGAGGGGGGCGCCATGAAAATTATGAATGAATATGCTGCCGTAAACATTGGAAGTTTGTGAAGCACTGATGTACACCGTGTGACCAAGTGTTCACATATAACACCTGTAAAATACGTAAATAAAACTTGAATTATTTTGGTATTCTTTTATATGCTCTTTTTTGGCTGTATTTGTCTTATTTTTTTGTCATTGGGCTCTGATGCCTTGGATGGAATTATGGGTAAGCTTGCACTTTAAGATTGAGTATTTTTGACAAAGTATTAATGATAAAAGTATGTTTAACGAAAACAATCTGTATTTTGGATATTCAGGAAAGCTCTGACATTGAAATAACACTCGAATATATTTCTCAATTCTTCCGAAGAATTTGCATTGACAAATAATAGAAAACCTATACTCGACTTTCAGATATCCCTTAAATATCGCTATTGAAGATTTTAATTCATTACCATTTAGAATCTTAAAGGCTTTTAAAGAAGTGATATAGGAATAATTGCAGTTTATTAGTATACATTATAAAAAGCTCTTTTCAGATTCTATAAATAAAGATCTAATATATTCCATAAACAATTCTTATAACCGGTATCATTTAGTGTTATTCCAAAGTAGATGCTTTTCTTCAAGAATTTTTTTGAAATTAAATTTCATTTAAACAGTTATTTCCTTCGATAGATAAAACAATTTGTAGTATTGTAAATTGACTTATTTTTTCTACAATGTAATAGAAAAGCGACTGAATCACTCATCGAAAAAACTCAAGAACTATTAGACCTTCAGATTTAAAATTTTGAGCCATGTTCCTTTTGTCATGTAGAGATCTGCTAAGAATGGCTTTTGTGGAAATCGACTCCCAAAACTGTGGGATTACGGGGGCGTTGTAGAAAAATATTATTTTGACAATTTAAAACGAGTTACTACTTTAATATTATTGTCTGAACATGTTCGATCAGGTCAGTCTTTTTTCCATCTCGGTGCCGACTGTTCGGCCGGGAGGAGTAGAGGTGAGAATAAGGAAGGATTGGTTCATCTTAGTGAGGTCCTTGCAACGTTTTTTCAATTCCAAGTGTTTATCTCATTGTGTCATCCCATAGTGGATTGCATTTAAAATATATTATCTTGATTAATGCGTCGCGTATGAATAAAATGTAATAAAATTATTTGTTACCTGATCCACTCGTAGAAAGCACAATCTTTTTATCTTTAATACAGATTTTAAAGTAGGATAGTTTATTTATTTTGTTTAATAAGATTTACGGATTTCTTTCAAAAGAATATAAAGATTAGAATCTTCTTTGTAGTGTTCTTCGTTTTTCTTTATCCAACCTTGGAAAAATTTATTTGTGACAGGCAGTTTCTTAAGAAATCTTTGTTTTCAAAAAATTTTTTCTTTTATTTGTGTTAAATTTTTTTTCTCATACAGTACGCTTTGAAAACGAAAAATGCGAATAAAATACTACTAAACTATAAAAGAAATAAACTTTCGGGCTAAAACTTTTATTTATAAGTATAACACAGCAGTACTCTGATTTAATCTCTCAAAAGAATGTATTTTTAAAGATAAAAACTAAAAACAATTTTTATTCAAAAAATGAATACTACAAGCTACTACTACTTTTTTTTTATCCGAAAACGAAGTAAAAATACTGAAAAATGCAGTATTTCAGAAGTTTTCAAATTTATTTATGTCCTGGTATTGTTTTTAGTTTTTTTTTCTTTTCAAAGCCCTTCAGATGAAACGAAATAAACAATTCAATTTTCCAAGAAGGATTTAATTAATTTCAAGAGAATCTGTGTCACAGAAAATGCAAAGTGAATCATAAGCCTTTGACTTTAAAAATCTAGTACATTTAATTTACTGCTATTTGTGCTTTGAAGAATGTCAGCGTAACATTTTAATTTACCTTGAATAGGATAAAATCACAATAAAAATCGAAACATTCGTATTAAGGCAAAAAACAAATTCGTTTCACACTTTTTTTAGTAACGCATTTTTAGTGAAAGATTTGTAGCAAATATATGCGTACTAGCCTTTATCCACCCGCTTCGATGGGTACTTTTTGATATCCCTTATATTGTCGTTAAATTATTGATATTTACATTATACATTGTATTCAATAGTGTTTTAAAACATTTACGTTAACTTGCCTCTTGATTTAAAAAAGCAGAATTTGAATCTCTTGAACAGAAATACATTTCCTTATTACGCCCTCGTAACTCCCAGCTGGAAATCAATTTTCCCTTTCTTAGAGGATCTCTAATCATCTAATGATACATATTTGTCAAATTTCAAGTCTGTAAGTCTAATAACTCAAAAAGAGATTTTTTCTTATGTATATAATACACCCACAATCTCCTTTCCCCGTTCTTCAGTATTGATCTCTGCGAATTCCAAAGCAGATCTTTATTCAACATCAACAACGTGCCTGCCAAACTGGATATCTTTACATCTATTAGTTCAGAAACGCAAATTTTTATTTATTTATAAGGACCCCAAACCCAAAGTTACCTCTTGATTAAGAATTTTGGCCAACCTGTTCGTAGCGTATCTCCACTCAGCAAGAGAAAAATGATTGTGAAATTCAAGTCTGCAGCTTCAGAGAACATGTACTTAGGGAATGAGTATGTGAGTCTCTTTTCTCCTGAATGTATACAGATCAATATAACTTTGAATTATTTTTTTACTTTTATAAACTTCGAAAATGTTATCACTTTATCAGAAGTTATGATTATTAAGGTTTAATGTTTTTTAAATATAGTTACGAAAATAAATAAATGGTTTAAAACAAAGACCATAGATTTTACTTCAATTACACACATTGATGTTTATGTATGGGGTTTCTTCTACATTACATAATACCAAGAAGTTTAAAATTTTGCTCTCAGTATGCATAAAAATTTCATAAATTCTTGAGGGTAAACAATTAAAATTTGTTCTTAATTTCGATTTTTACGTGATCATTTAATGATAAAAATTATATTTTTTTAAAAAAATATCTCCTAAAATGTAAATATATTGTTACAAATTTTGTGTAATGAATGCTTATAATACGGAAAATATTTTACATCTAAATGTGTAATTTTTCAATATTACTCTTTGTTGTATTTATTTTATGTTAAAACTATACAGTATTCGCAAACAATGCCGTTCCTTAGAATACAATAGCGATTCAATGGAAACGTGGCGGAATCTTGGCGATAGAGCGAAATTGGCAATATTTTTGGCGACCATGTTGGCGACAGTTTTTGGTGAGTTTGTGACCATATGGATTCTTCTAAAAATCATGGAACAAATCTACTTTTATCATGATCTATGATGCAATAAAATTTTTAGAGAAAAATTCGTGCAGACTATAAATAGAAAGTCAAGCGCCAAAACTGAGAGAATATTGTTTTGACTAGATAGATAAAAAGTTATTTGACCATATTGAAGAGTCTACCAGCGATTAGTTATTACTTTGGCTGTTGAGTAGGACGAGCTAGTGCTTGAAAATAATATTTAACATACTTGTATTTTAGACACTGGCAGTTGTGTCTGAACGCCGTAGAAGGTGTGGAGGCCTTCTGAGATTTATTCTTTGAATACTGTTACTGTATCCTGTATTCCAGGGATTGTGTTTCGACAATAAAAAAAAAACATAGCTCCTGAAAAACTGTCTTGCTTCTTACGACTGATTGCATAATTTCCTCAAACCCCGATCTACGTAACAATATTTATGAAAATCAATTATAAAAAAAAAATCTGTAAGCCTTCATTTTTTTCTTCTGTCTTACTACAGTAGAACGTCGTTTATCCGAAACAATTGCGACCAGACACCGTTCGTATACGCGATTGTTCAGATAACCGAAAACCGAATGAGATCCATGCAGTATATGATACTGGACACTATACAAATAATGAAAATCATCACATGCGGGGACCGTGCTTGAAGAAAAAGCAAAATAGGTGCAAAATTTCGCAATTTTACCTTTATTGTGGAAAATAATCACTTATTTTTCGCTGTACCATTTTACTCCTTCGTTTTTTCAATGCAAGGTATCTGATTCTCTTCAGCAGCAATAGTTGAGTAGGACAACACTCTGATTGCTGTTCGTACCTCTCCATAGCTGTCTCTAACGCCAAAAACGCGTCAGCATTTCCTAATTCCATTGTTGTTGTCCTCGTCTTCTTTTGTTTCATCCTCGACAAGGTCGGATTCTTCTTGCACGGAAGTCACAATCTCGTCATAAATTAGCATTTGAAATCCACAATATTCTGCATCGCATGCCATCCAGGTTTCTACATCAACAAAACTCAACAATAGAGCCCGTATACACCCCCTCACTTAGAAACAAACTGACCAAATATTCCGCGCAGATGTTTACCAAATCACACACAGCTGAAATCCCCTAAATGTCTCCCACCTTGGGTTTTCCCTTCCCTTTTGGCCTCTCAGGAAACAACTGTTGAGCATTGCATTATTCGATAACGTATCCGGACTTTGGTTCGGATATTTGACGCTTTGGATAATAAACGTTCGGATGAACGACGTTCTACTGTATTATCTTTGTTTTTTTTTTAAAGCAATGAAGAATGTAAGATTAAAACAGCTCATCTAGGAATCTATCAAGGATAAAACTGTGTACTATTAAACATTCAGAATTTACTCTAAAAAAGACCATTAATTTTAAATACAAATAGAAATGGTTACTTTTTATTTATACAGCATTTGAGACAGCAAGACGGATTTAAAAGTAAATTCAATTTCTTTCCTTACCGAACTTCACTGTATTTCTCTAGATGTTCAATCACTTCACAGAAATTCAATCAAACTAAAGCCGAGTCTTATCAAGGATCCAGAAGTCTCTCTGACAAGGATCGAAGTAAACCTTGATTTAAAGAATCTTTTAAGGATTAGAAGAATCGGACAGTGTATGAAAGTTATTCTCTAAGCATAAAGGGCTGTTCAAATGCATTTATGTCTTTAAAATCTTTTTCCGTCTTCCAATCATTTACAGGAAGCACAATTTCTTGATAGTTAGTTACATTACGTTCCGGTTACTTAAGATTCACTGACACAAAAATATATGATACTATTTTTTATATTGTATGGAAGAAAATTGCAAAACTAAGTTATTTAATTTAAGGATTAGGTTCATCTGATATTAAATATAGTATTAATATTTAAATGAACATTTAAATTTTTAAGATCTTACAAAATTAGGTTTAAAATTTCAAGTGTTTTTGGCGATTATGTGCAATTATTATGTAACATTAATTATGTATTTCTATATATTAAAAATTTACTATATAAAACTTTTGTACATTGAAACAATTTTTTAGGGAATCGTTTAATTTTTCCTTTTCCTTATTTTCTATTTGTAATTATTATTCCTACCTAAATTAATACATTTAAAGAAAATATTTCAAACGCAATGAATTATTTTAGAAGCTTAGTAAATGAATAAAAACATTCTCCTAAAATATCTGAAATGTTTTGAGCTAAAATTGCAAACGAATAATGTCACCGACGTAATAAATTAATTTCAATTTTTTTTTTAGAAATATATTCTTTGAATATAAATTACCAAGATTTTGGTGTTTTAAATTTACATCATAAGGAAATTTCAAAAATTTTAGATACTTCATTATTTGAATATACAATATAATTTATCACGGTAAATTATGCCATATATTCATAGAGAAGTAAATTTTGTGCATCATTTTATAAGACGATGCCATTATCATTATTTAAAAAAAGAAAAATATTATGATACTTTATTATATTCATATATCTTAATCATTATATTTCTTCCAAAAAAAGTTTCGTCGCTAAAAGTTTTAAGCAGGAAAAATATTACTATTTCTAAATTATACATTTTAAATATAGATAATAATAATAATAAAATTTTCATAACAGTTAATATGCTACTTATTTTCTTAATAAATTTAATTTAATTGAAATGTGAATGGTGCTTATATGTTATATTGCATAGATTAAACGCAATTTAAGACCTGCGATGCTTAATATAAACTTAAAACTCTAATGTATCAATTATTAGTATCTTAAAAACAAATAATTTGGTAATTATTTAATTCCATAACAAAAGCTATACATTTAAAATTTTCTAGGAAATGTGTTATTTTGAACTTATTAAATAACTGATTGCGACAACTTTTTTTTAAAAAAATGTAGATATGTGGATTTTTTTGTTACTTTTAGATTTTTTTTTAGTACATTTAAAGAAAAATACGCTAAAATTAAGAAGAGAAAAAATATTTATTATTACTAAAATGGGCCAAAATGGGTAAAAATTTACAAAAAATAACATAAACGCGGTCCATTCTGTACCAAAGCTTTATGAACAAATTCTCAATTTTTCAATTTTTATGTGTTCCTATTTTATTCATTGTCGAAATGACTTTTAGGATAAGAGATATTTTAATTTTTCTAAAACTAAAGCACTTTGTCTCAGTTACTATACGAAAATGCTTAAAAAGACAGTGATTATATTCATATAAGGGACTGTAAATTTTGTAATAAAACAGTGATTGATAAATTTGAAGGTTAAAACAATTCTACTATTATACAGAACTTACACAAAAAATTTCAGTTAATTATTTTCAAAACTTTTTTAGCAATCGCTGACCCCGTTTGATTATTTTCCAAAAATCACATTTCGAGTAAAACACGTTTTAAATTAGGACATCTTGCTTAAAGTAATGGCATCTGCTTTTACTAAAACGCTTATAGTTTTTGTTCTAGTGAACGGAAAATAATAAACTAGGTATTTTTAAAAAGCTAATAAGATGACCTATAAAACAAAATCATAAAAAAATTGTCATTTTTTGGCAAAATTAACAATTTAAGGTTATTAAATTATTCAAAATTATTTTCTAATTTAATTGGTTTTTTTCTGTTTTTTCTGTGATATTTCAATTGTTTGATCAATGATGTCTCTATTTGATTAAATTTATACTAAAATCAGAATAGAAAATCATATTTGCATTTTTAAGAAGGCAAAATAACAGAAATGCATTATATCAAGACAAGGATACTCTTATTTATATTACAGTCTTTGTCTTATTATGCGATAGTTCTTTACAAGGACTGATAAAGTTTTCCAAGATAACTTAGTTAAATGACAAAGAAAATAGAAAATGCTTTGCTGAGTAATTGCTTTAGGTACAAAAATAAAATAAAACATTAGATTGGAACAGATGGATCCCACTAGCCTTTAAGGATCCAAATTGTGTTAGTAGCTATCTAAGGAATACCCATTTAAGAAAAAGAATTCTCCGAGGTGACTTGTTGCTAAAAATAAAACTTTTATTCCAGAAATCTACAGATTAAAGCAAGATATTGCTTACTGTTAATATGATGAAAACAAGTTTCTTGAAAAATGTATTTAACTCTAATCAAAATGCTAGTTGACTTCCCAAATATGTATTAAATTCCTCTTTAAAATTTGCTTTTTATATTAACTACTATCTGGTTATTTATAACGAATAACCGTCCGCCATTTTTTTTTAGGGAATTTTCAAAACATATTTTTTTTTAAATTAGTCACACAACAATGAGACAATATCCAAAAAGCTATAAAAGTGCTGAAAAGAAAAAAAATTATTATTTACAGTAAAACGTCGTTTATCCGAACGTTTATTATCCGGAGCGTCAAATATCCAAACCAAAGTCCGGATACGTTTTCGAACAGTGCAATGCTCAACAGTTGCTTCGTGTGAGGCCAAAAGTGAAGGGAAACCTCACTGTGAGGGATGTTTGGGGAATTTCAGTTAGGGGATTTGGTAAATATCTGCAAGGAATATTAGGTCAGATTGTTTCCAAGTGAGGGGGTGTATACAAGCTCTTTTGTTGAGTTTTGTTGATGTAAAAACCTGGATGGTATGCGATGCAGAATATTGTGGATTTCAAATGCTAAATGAGATTGGGACTTCCGTGCAAGAAAAATCCGACCCTGTCGACGATGAAACGGGTGAAGGCGAGGATAACAACAACGAAAGTAGCAAGGGTCCATCAAATGCTGACGCGTTTGCTGTGTTATAGATAGCTATGGAGTGGTACGAACAGCAACCAGAATGCTGTTCTACTCAACTACTGCTGCTGAAGAGAATCAGAAACCAGGTAGTAAAAAAACGAAGGTGTACAATGGTACAGCGAAAAATAAGTAATTATTTTCCACAATCAAGGTAAAATTGTGACATTTTGCACTTATTTGACTTTTTCTTCAAGCATGTTTCCCGCATGTGATGATTTTCAATATTTGTATAGTGTCCAATATCACATACTGCATAGATCGCATTCGATTTTCGGTGGTCCGAACAATCGCGTATCCAAACGCGGTGTATAATCTCTATTGATTCGGATAAACGACGTTCTACTGTACATGCCTTATACTGCTTTTTTTAATGAAAATATCTTCGTTTTTCCATTTTTTGCTATAACTCATATAACCATTCAGTGGCGTACAAAAAGGATTGGGGACCATAGTTCCGGATCCTCCCTCATTGCTCTTGATTTGTTTTTTTATTCAATATAATCCTGTGCGCAGTACGTAAAATTTAACTTGATATTTGTTATTAACAGTTTATTTTATTAATAAATACTAATTAATAATTCATTATTTCCTTTCAACTGTTATATATATATATATATATATATTTATATACATATATATGCGTGCGTGTGCGTGAGTGTGTGTGTAAAAAACTACATTTAACATAATAACAAAAAGATGTGCAAATGCCTATAATAATAATAGAAAGATTTAAATTTAGAATTCAAAAATTTGTTAATTTTTACTTTTATTGCAGTACATTCATTTTCATTAAACCAATTTTCCACTTAAAGTTTCTTCAACCAAACAACTTGCAATAAAGCATAAGACTACATTCTGAAAATTAACTAATGACTAAATCTTACTTTTTACTGAAATTACTTCAAGAAATACCTTTGTTTTTAATAAATTCCTGAGGATATTTTAATACTTAGCATAATTACATTCTGTAATCGGAACAATTAGACTAAATATGATTGAATTATTTGATTATTATATATGTACTAACACGTTCATGAAATTATAAGCATTGTTTTTATTTTTCAAACCTTGCTCTCTGGCTCACTTCCTTCTTCAGCCTCACACGCCTTCATATCCTCATCTGAGATAGGAGCTATATCCTTCTAGTCTTAGAAATTTGAAATCGTATCCGCTACAAGCAGCAAAATATATTTTTATTCCCCGTGGAAAAGCAATGTTATCGGTTGTAGTTAAAAGACAAGAGGGATAGCTGCTTTCTTTTCTTGAGCTTTTAAATCAAATAGACATTCCAGAAAACGAAACAGAGCAACATGATTGTCTTGAGTGAACGTCAGAAATGTAATTTGAAACAATATATAAGCTATGGTTTGGTTAAAGCTAGTTTCATACAGGTGCTAGTACTTTATTTGTCCAATCTGAACCAAACATTCGCTATTGTATAAAGTACCTTTCTATAAAAAGAACGGTAATTGTTGCAATCATTTCTGTTATCTAGATTTAGTTCAATGAGTGAAGAAAACGATAAGTATTGCTCAAAAAACAGGAGGATAAATTATACGGAAATACAAGCCATAACGGGAAAAATTATTTATATTCACAAAAAAAAAAATTCTCATGCAAGAGGCGGAAAATTTTCCGGATAGCTCAGAATCGTAAATCATTTATTGATCTAACGAAGGTAAAGAGCTTTATAGTGAACAACTTATGTATATAATAAAGTTCTGTTGTTAAATTGTAGATTAGGGTGGGTTTGGCGATGTAAAATTCTTTTGGCGACCGAAATCGTTCATCAAGCTACATCAGTTAGCGATAGGTATTTTTCGACCGGATTCCGTAGCCATCCTATCTATGACATCTAGATAAAAATCGCCAAATCCAACCCCCCGCCCTAATCTACACTTTAGCCAGTCCTGTTTACATTGAAGCTCAAATACTAATACACCAAGAATAAAAAATACGCACATATTTTATTCCTCTTTTAAAATTAGTGAGCAATTATGTCCCACTTATAAACTAACTAGTGTGAATATATTATTACAATTTGTGTTTAATAAATGTAGCATGCGTTACAATCCTTAAAAATTACGATTCAGCATTAAGTTTTTAAAAATTACTTGAAATTTCAGAAGTTTTTTTTATACATGAGGGAGTGATTATTAACGGCATTCTACAAAGCAACTCGAAGGCTATTGGTGACAGACCTCGTAATTCTGAATTAAGATCCTTTGACGAAGAGGATTTTTTATCCGGTGCACCCTTCTCTAAACTACCACACTACACCAACGAGAGGACATTGAGCCATAACAGATTTAAGAAGCGTCTGCCCCTTTTACACAGCTGGTCTTCAGTGGAACCCCAAATTCAGGATACACTGCTCATGAACTCATGGCCATTAGTTATTGCGGCCACACACACATATACGCACATAAATAAATAAATTGTGATGAATTATTATATTATATTCAAGTTCTTGCTATCCTTTCCCGCTGAATCCGAGAAGGAAAGTTTGCGTGGATTGGAATTTTAAGCAGTGGAATGCCATTTTATATATTATCCTTTTTAAGTAACCTACGTTTAAAATAACAATTTCCATCACCAGTAGCCCTCCTGTAGCTTCTAATAGCTACGTTGAGAATGTTGCTGCTACTAATGACACCTGCCTGACGATGTCAGCTCGAGGCCGGCGAAATTCCTCGCGGCAAAAGGGCAAGGTGTATGCCTGTTGTGTTAGGCGTATCTTTCAGCAACACACAGGCGATTGTACTATTTGGCTCAAATTCACCCTAATTTTTAGGAAGAACTCCCAGGAGGAATCAGGTGCCTTCCACCTCTATTCCGCTTTCACCGACCTTACGAGAGAACTTGTGGTTCGACAGCTATTTAGAGCCGGCAAGCTATTTAGTGCCCATGCTGCAAAGGCGCTATAAATTTATAAACATCCATGCCTCCTCCGGGATTTGAACCCAGGCCTACGGTTCATCAGTCAGCGTCACTAACCACAGTGCGGGATGTGTGTCCCATTGATAATCTCAATACACCAATCCACTTCAGAAATAAAAATACATATTATACTTTTATACTTTTGCCATATTGTACAAAGAATGAAACAGTTAAATTGAACTTGTTATTAATCATTTATTGACTATATAACACAGACAATTCAAACACAACTTTTGCAACACTATTTAAATACAACACATAATATTTTAATTAAAAAAAAATCCGTTCATCCTCAATTTTTTTCTTTAAAATTCAAGGAAACTATGAAACAAGTAAATGCATACGTATGACCTGGATTGCAACCAATTAGATTTTGCAAGATCCAAATGCAAATATGGAAATGAAACCGTATCTATATCATACTGCGTGTTTACAATAACCGTATGTATTGGGCTTGATGAAATGTGGTTAGATTTAGCAGACATTACTATCTGATTAGACCTCTAGGCTAATTCAAATTATGTTAAATTGAATTATGTCAAAACTATCTCGTAATTACACGGCTTTCTGTACAAAAAGTGAGATAGATTTATATATAATTTTGGAATAAACATTAAAAAAGTTAGATATCTGATTAAAGGCTTTAACTATTGTTATTGACTAATATGAGATATTTTCTATAAACACAGTATAATACTTCAAATGGATCAATTATTTAAAGTACAAAATATATTAATGTTTTTTTTTAAATGTAATTTACACCTTGCTTGAAAATGAACTGGAAACTTTTTAAGGTAATTGAGACAATGTTCGAAAATTTGATTTTGAAAAAAGCGTGTAAATGAATAATTTTTTTCATAATTGTTGTCATCTGAATTAGAATATACAAATAAAATGGCCGTACGAATTTTATTACAAGAAAAAATAAATTAAAGGTAATTTTTTGCGAAAAAAATGAAGAAAGAACGACATGTTATCAAAACATTCTCTTTTTATGAAAATTCTTAAGTGGTAGTAATATAGTAGCTATTAGTTGAGTAATCGGTGTATTTGTTAAAATTTTTGCGTCTCTGATAAAATAAGAATGAATCTACTGCTAAATGTTTATATTTCAAAAATAATACTATAGGCTCTGTTCAGAAGTCGTAGCTTTATATAGGCAAATATTCTAATTATAAAACTATTTTATATAAAAAAAGAATTTTAATATGTCATTTTTTTATTTTTGACAAAAAATTGCATTCAAATAAGATTTTTTTGTAATTATGTTCTCAAAATCATTTTTTACGTATATTCTAATTCAACTGATACTAAATATGTTTAAAACTAGTTATTTCAAACGTTATCAGTCATCTTCTTTTTTTTATTGTAAAATATTTCTTTAAGCGAAAAATGTAACCACCAGATAATTTTTTAAAATATAACGGTTGTATAAAAATTTAAAAGTATACTAAACTTGGAGAAAAATTAAACAAAAATAAAATTCTAATAATATTATTATTTTTCCTTGTCAAACGCGATGCTCCAAAAGCAAATAAAGAATTTTTTATTAAAAATTCATTTCATTACATATTTTTTCTCTAAACTGTACAATTAATTTAAACTATATACATATCTTCCAATTAGTAACATGATTTTTCTAAGGAGAGTGAATTAATAATAATAAATTTATTCCCTTTAAGAAATCATTTGTTTATTGGATTCCGTGGTGGATTACGGTTCATGCATTAAAAAAAATGAGTGTTCTCCTTATTTTCATGTTTCTAAATTTTGCCGTATCATTTGGATGATACAATTCTCAATATTTTTCTGATTAAGTTTATTTAGAAAAGAAATTATCTTTTGTGATATTTTCCAAAATAAATCGTTGTACCAATGGGAAAGTAATTATTTGTATGCGTTTACTGAAACTAAACGCTTGGGATGAAAAATGCAAATAATTTGACTACCTCATCTTATGAATCTGATCTGAAGAGTTTATTGAAACATAAAGTAAATGAAATACTGGTTTTATTTTGTGTAAATATCCTCGTTTTAATACACGGTTACTCCCTTAAATACTCAGATATTTGATGGCATGATAAAATTAATCATTGTTGAATTATATCTGATTATATATTCTGGAATCTGGCTGTTATTTATCAAGAAAACTTATTTAAAAATCAATCAGAATTTTGTGATATAAATTACGTGTTTATTACATTTTTAGATGGAATATACTTTTGAAGAAAACGGTAAATAGTTAGAAATAAGAGAGACGATTTAATTTTCCATTATAAATATTTTATTCCAATGCTGCAACAAAAATATTTATTACAAATGTATGTAGGAAAGGAGTGCAAGTTTTCTTTTACTTTTTTTGATTTTTATTGTAAGAGATGGCACCACTAATTGAAACCACGTGAGTTTTAGCTGCGCGATACGATGAGGTCATGTATTTATAAAGGTGGCAGAAAGAAGAAACTGGGAGTTGCACCAAAGCTTGAACGAAGGTAGGTCAGAGGAAATCGCTCTCTCCGTTGTTTTGAGAAAGAGTACGTGTTTTCGGAATTAGTATGGTGTTATCTCGAATAATTTAAAACCCCTTGTAAATAGTTAATGTTTTAGTTGTGTTATTAATAAATTAAGTTATTTTAACTCTGCGGGCTTATTTTAACATTAAAATCGAACCTTCCCCTAGACGCCGTCCCACATGTATGCTTATAAACAAATATAATTTAATGACTTTTCATATTATGGTATCAACTTGGTACTTCTGAAGTTGTGAGGATCATTCATATCCTTTCTTCACATCAATTTAAGTGATTTCACTTCATCATTCTTGCCAGGTGAAACATTTCACTGGGAAAATATCGATTTCATCCCTCGGGTTAGTTTCGGAATTTCACAATGGAATGCCGATACCAATATCCATCACTATTGATATATATAGATTTATATATATATAAATAAAACTACGATTGTGTAACTAAGAAAATAAAAATGCTTCGAAAAATATTTGCCCCCTAAATTTTGAAACACACACACACTTACAGGTTATTAATAATAATAGACGTAAATAACTAAAATTATGTATTTAAACGTGAGCAAAAGAATTGACTGTTGTTATTTAATGAGACTTTGTACTACATATTTATAATTAATTATACCTGTGGAGTAGATTTTCTCACCTATTTTTGCGCTTACCACATTAATTCAAAATTTATTCTGATTAGTACAAATTCTCTTATATATTTCAAAGTTTTATTAAATGAATAAAGATAGGGCAGAAGTTTTATAAAGATTAACAAGTGATAAATCTCTTTTGGTGTATTACATGCAAGAATGTTTTATATCTTATGTCAAACGCAAATAGTAAAGCTTTTTTTTTCCAAATTTAAATAATATTTTTCATAAAATCTTCACGTTCATGGCTTCACATATCGTATTATTACACATTATATAAATCAACAAAATATATATTACTTTAAAAAACATATTTAAGGAACTGTTCTACTTTTGAAATTATTTTAAACCATATTTTGAACTAAGAACATCTATTTCAGTTACTAAAGAAGTATTGTCTAAAGTTGAAATTTTTTAAGCTTCTTACTATATCAATTTTTCTTCATTGACTAACCTTTAATTTTTTACAAAAGAGAGTAAGAATATATACTTTTGAAATAAAAATAAAGGCCCAATGTAAGGCATATTGTAAACATAAATGCAATTTAGATGCAGTTTTGAAACACATTATATTTGTAACATTAATGAAAAAATTAAATATTAGTGAAACTAAGTTGTGTTAAAATCGGTTTTGTAACTAACCAATATGTAAACAGTGACCTCTGGTGGACAATTTCAGAAACCATCAATCGAGAGGTTGATGTCGAGACATGAACATTTATTGCTGTAATCTATATTCTTATTTATTGCTGTAATGCCAAATATGGTAGTTTGTAATTGCCTTTATTGTAGCTCTAAATATTTATGTTCTTTAATGTTTGTCATTGTAATATTTAAATGTCATATTAGCTATTTAACCAAAGATATTTGGCATCTGACTGCTTGTCACAGTTTGAAACACCGAGAGTAGAAAACAATTAATATGCAAGTTTAACACAAAGTTTTTGTCATAAATAGTTTTTATTGGTTAAAATTTAAAAGGAAAACATATTAAGAGATTTATCAAAATATTAACAAATTAAACATATTTTAAAATTATATTTTTATTCGGTCCATGTTTACAAAAGGAACAAATTTGTGGCTTCATTTACATTTCCAAAATTGAAACTCGTTAATAACTAAAGCATTTAGTACAAATTAAAATCAACATATGATTATTTTTTAACTTTTTTTAAAATATTCGTTTATTTTTGTAAAGTTCCTAAACATGATATAGGAAATATTCCGTTCTTGTTTACAGTGTTACGAGAACGTTTTCAGATACTTTATTAAGTATTTTTCGTTCTGAATGTAGCAGTTATTCAGAAACATATATTTTCATGATTTAAACCCTGCTAACTGCCGTAAATATCCATGAATGCATTCAAAATTCTGCTAGAAAACTCCACCATATTTCATCTTGTCAACTACAAAACCTGAATGACATCAGCTATTGACGTAAACTTAAAATTGAGGTGTTTCCTTTCCTCTTTCTTATTCATGTAATAAGAAATGATTGATTTGGAGGTATGTATTGAAAATGTGTTTTATTTCCAATAAGAAAACGTGGCTACCATATATTCAACATAGTTATAAAAAAAAGGGACATTTTCTGAAGAAATATCAAATACATAGAATTTAATTGGAAACATCCAATAAACAGTATAATAAATATTTTTTGAGGAAAAATAAATGTTAATAAAACTATGAATGAGTAAACAAATGGAGCAAATATTAACTTTCACTAAAAATTCAACATGTGTTTACATTTTTAAAATAATATTTTTGGACACTGCGAATTGATTGAAATAACATTAACTAAAAGTATTTTAACAATAAGTACTCTAATTTTAGTGTCAATTAAAGTAAATTTGCTTACTCTCTAGAATTGGCCTCAGAAAGTAATACTTAAAAACATAAACAAAGAAATTATAAAGAAACAATGTGCGTTTGTGCAATACCGTTTCAAAAGAGGCATAATGAGTACTAACTTAAACAGCATTGGAATTTATTAAAATTGCTTTCTTTACAGAGGCTCATCTGAATACTTTCTGAAAATATTAAAATATATATTAATATCTAAAAACTGGACAATCAAATTAAGTATGTTCTCAAAAATTACAAATTATCAATAAATGATATTACATTAAGGCATATTTTAATCAAAATTCATACTTTAAAGCAAATTAGCTCTTATGTTTTTTTTTACTCTATATTGAATTGTATACTAGTTTGCCTAAAGTGAAGAATATTGTATAATATAGCATATTTATACATATAGTATGAATCCACTTCACTATTTAGTTTTGTTAGAGCTCAACCAACCTTCTCGTATTGCAAAAGCTTCGATTTCAATTCTATCATTAACAGAAAAAAATTCCAAGAATTCCCCTTTTCTCAATCCATGTGCGCTAACTTTGTTTTGATTCTGTAGTTTTTGTCTGTGTACATACGGTGTGCACTAACTAAAATCATTACTTGGAGTAGAAGTCGATTAGTTGAACTTAATTGAATATAATAAACTAAGCCTAGACTCAACACCTGTCGCCTTTTTATAATCCCGATCAAATACCAAGATTCAACTCAAAAGCTGTCTAAATCACGTTATATAAACAAAATATATATATTCCAGTTTATTAATTTTTATAAGTAAAAGAAAATTATTTTCTTATTTTAATACCTAAATCATTTTCTTCTTTTAACAAAAGAAAATTTTTTCAGGTAAATTAAAATAAATTATTTATAGTTTATTTATTTGCATCAAAAGAACAGCTATTGGGAAAACTGAAACAAAATCCAGCCAACAGGAAATAACAAATGACTCTTAAACCTTAATGGCAGAAATGGCCATTATTTATACGTTTTAATAAACTGAAAATTTTTATAGTTAGTGAAAGACGCTTGAAGCCCCTGGAGTCATCAAGTTCCAAATAAATACGTTACATTCGCTTCTGCTAGTCAACAGTCACACAAACACTGAAGTTATATTTTTTATTTAGTTGAATACAATTGGATTATATAAAAATTAATAATAACACAATTTTGTATTGTTTAACCTGTCATCGGATAGTGTAATTGAACAAGTCTTTCTTTTAGTTTTTGTAAAAACAAGAAAAAGAAACAAAAACGTAATACCTCTTCGCACTCAATAAATTCATGATAGGATAAACAATTGTTTCAGGATATAAAAAGAAACTTGATAAATGAGTTCTTTATAAGTTTTGTTTTTCTGCTGTCTTAGTGAACCACTGAACTAGAGAGATATTTCTTTGTTCATGAAAATACTTAATTTAATTTAGTTTTTTACATATCACACTTTTTTTTCAATAGTTGCTGTGTTGCTAGCTGAAAGTTAATGATGTTACTTTAATATTTTTCATGACCCAAATGCTATTTAGAAGCATTATTCACGCATAAAGATTCTTTAAGGTGTAGATTGATTAAGATAAATGTTTCTTCAAAACATTTGCGAAGTTTTTGAAGAAATATGGTTTGAGTATAGATAACAAAAAAGAATGAAGTGAACAAGTAATAATCACAACAAAAATAAAGTTTTAGTGTTTAAAAATCATATTGGATACAGTTTTTTTCATTTATTTAAAAACATTTTCTTATATAAAAATGTATAAAATCTTCTTTATGTAACAATCTATCTCTCTGAAAAATTTCATTTAGTTTTTCTTTGAAAAAGATAAATAAAGATCATTTTCTAAAATCGTAACTTTCAAAGCAGACGTTAGATACGTTTTTACTTAATCATATCATCACGTTGTGATTTATATGTTTTTATTTTAATAGAAGTAGATTTCTATATATATATAACGAAAAATAGTTATAAACCTAAGATAAAACTGTAGTCATGATAGAATAGTCTTAGCCACAGTAGTATATATATATATATATATATATATATATATATATATATATATAACTATATATTTTACTTACTTAAGTTTTTTTTTAAAGGATGAGTACTAAGATAAAAAGTATGAGTAAAGTATGAGTACTAGGATAAAAAGTATGAGTAAAATATGAGTACTAATTTCAATATAGGTTTGTTTAAACAATTTTTATTGAGTTTAAATGTATTACTTTTATCTTAAAACTAATTTTATGTTTGTATGTTTTTACCCTAATCATGGAAAATATATTGTTTATCATCAAAAGAAGTTTATTTTCTTGTTATGTTTGATATGCTGCTATAAGTTAAATTGGACTAAATTCATTAAATAGATTCACTGGTAGTTTCAGCAAATAAATGTAAATAAAAATTTCTTTAAAAATTTACTTTTTATTTTAAGTTACAATGAATAAATAATAACTCATTTGAAGGTGCAAAATATCCATTACAGATACATTACCTTATTTCAAAGCTTCTAAATCAAATTTTCGATTGAATTTTAAATTGTTGTGAACAGAAACTGGTTTTAACTTCCTTTTAAAATAAATTAACTATCCATACTAACTTAAACCTTTCTTTGTTTATTTCTTAATTTTAAAGAAGTGAAAGTAAATATTTCTCGTTTATTTAATATTTAACAATATTAAAAATAACTGAAATGTTCAAAATACTTTAAAGTAGGAATAATGATCTGCATTTTCCGGGAGAAAGGTCGATAATTCCATCGAAAGAATTTATATGAAAATTTTAAATTTCTATACAATAAAGCATGTGGGTGTTTGACTGAAATTTGTTGAATAGAGTTAAAAAAGGGAATCATTAGTGTGTCTCGTTATTTTTATAATAACTAAAAAGGGAATTATTATCATAGAGTAGTTTGTAAAATATTTTTGTTTGGTTTTTTAAATCCTCTTCTTTCGCCATATTCGAATGTAAAACTGTCTTTAAAAATAAAATCAAAGAAAAATTACGTTTTACAAATAGAGGGAATTTTTCAAAAAAGATCTGATATACGAGAGCATACATAACATTGAATATGTCGTTCATTTCAGAGTTTTTTTTTTTTTTTTACAATTTCTTATCAATGGACTTTTAATTACTTTTCTCCAGAGTTTTCTTTGATATAAACAAAATAAAACTATTTTTCTTTTAACTTTTAGAAATCAAAGCAAATAAGAACAAACTAAAAAAGTTTTATCTAAGGATTAAGTAGACTTTCCCTGTCTCCCTTTCTTTTAAATGTTGTATATTTACTTGCGATTTTTAAAAAGATTTTCTTGTATTGTTAAAAACAAAGAAATCAGTGTTTTTTAATTTTTTAATTGGCATAATTTCACGATAGTAAATTAATGCTAAACAACGAAACTTCGTGTTTTTTTTAACTGCAATAAAAATTAAGCATACGCAATATTTATTAATTTTTGTATTGGCTGTTTTTGTGAGATTTTAGTCATAGAAGAAATTTTTATAAACCTTACGGATCGGTATCAGTCCTTATGATATAAAATAAATTGATATCAAGAAACATAGTTTTAACATATAAGCAAATCAAAATATTTATAATATTGACAATTTGTGAGGAGTCCTGTTTGCATAATTTCACTCTTTGGGAAAAACTTCTTTAACACTTAAACGAGTTTAAGACAACCTTCCACAGAGAGAACTTGATTTTATGCTATTTTGAGTGCTATTTAAATCCTAGCAATATGAGTGTTAGTGTTAGCCCTTCCGTTGTTATTACAGTGAGATCAATGAAGTGACTTTCTGAACCCTTGGTAAAAAGGAAAAGAAAATTTAGACTTTTATAAAGTTGACCATACAGAGATCTGACGAGTGTTCTTCTATCGAATCACACTCAGTTAAGTGTTTAATTACATGTCTTACAAATTTTAGATTGACAATTAATTTAGTTGCTCCCACGGTTTATAATCTTGATTGGTAGTTAATTAACTAAATAAAATGAAATTGATTATTTTATAACAAATGTCTGTTCTTTCGAAGTCCCAAACTTTACTTGCGACTTTAGGGTCACGACAAATGGAATCTATGATTGGCAATAGAAATGGCAATCATACTAATAATGGCTATTAATATTTCTTTCAGTTTCATCATCAACCTATAGTTTTTAGTAATTATCAAGTAGTATCCATCAAATTAATAGCAAAATTATAATTAAGGAAATAATTTTCGAATCTAGTAATAATATATGATGCTACAAGAGTCTCTCGCTAATTTTAAAATGTTTCCAAAACGATAAATATTATCGGAAAAACATATGAGAATAGTTTTGATGAAAGTAACTAATTCAAATTGTATAATATTAATAATAATCTTAATTATTAATTCATAAAAATGCATATATATCTCGAATTCTACTCAAATTATACCTAAATGATCAATTATCACAAGTAGTAATGAGGTTTCTCCGTCTTAAATATCATTAAACGAATAGACATCGTTAACTTGGAGAGGCGCCAGCAAGTCACACCACAAATTAACCTTTTATCACCTTAAAGGCAATTTTTACATCAGCTTGGCGGTCCTCGTTTATTAATTATTCACGTTTTTCTAAAAAGCCAAGTTAGTTACTGAGAGAACATATTAAAAAAAATTGATTTCAACCTATAAATTGAAATAAAGTGCTTTATCCCTGGAAAAAATGGCGAAATTCTTCGTTTGAAGCAATATTATATTTTAATCACAAGTTTGTAATATATTTTAGATAATTAGATGTTTATAAAACATTATTATAAATATATTTAGAAATTGAAAATATGTAACAAATATATTTTAAATCTCTGTATAATGTGTATGTATATTTTTAAATCTTTAATTTTACATATAATTTATAATTCAAGCACATATTTTTTTCTAATAATATTTAAGAAAATGTTTCATAATTTACAAAAAGAAAATTTTAATTCAAAGCAACAAAGAATGTATTTTCATACAAAAAGCAAGAAGAAAGAAAAATTGGGAAACAATAATTTAAGTATGAAATGAAAACAATTCGGATAATGTTTACTTAAACTAAATTTGCAAAACCAGCTATTATATAAACATATCATTACATGGTTTTTTTTAACTGTTACATATATTTAACTTTTAAAATTTATGAAGCGTTACGTTCCTTTTTCAAGTATATAAATAAACGTTGTGAATATGTTAGGTTTTTTATTAAAATAATATCGATAAAATATATTTAAATGTGGTACAATATTGTTCAAATATTATTTCATATTTTAGAACAATGAGTAACGTTATATATGTATGATTCTAAACTTATAATAAAAAACACATTTTGGATTGTTATTCTGATCTGGCTCCAATATACTCAGGCATTCTTAAATTGAAATTAGATAGTCATTTTTTTAATGAAATATGTAAATGCATTGGAATATTTAGTTACTTTTAATACTAAGTACTTTTTTCTAATAATAAATCTTATAGAATGCCACTGAACTTACAAATATAGTTTACAATTTTGTACAAACGATACTCAAATTTTTTTTAAACGAGAAAAGAGCTAATGTACTGGTTTCAATTTGTTAAATTTTGTTATAAGAAAACACAAAGTCAAAGAGTTGTGATATAAAATTTACCAGGTAAACTCAATTTCCTTTGTAACGTCTAAATGGTTTGCCTTTTTTTCTTAATTGCCCAAAAACTAAAGCAATACATTTAAAATGGATATTTTTTATAAAAGTAAATGTTCAGAAAAAATATTTTATATAGGATTGTATATAGATTTGAATCAACAAAACTTACGTATTTTACTGTCGACCCATGTTGGCAAATAAAGAGACGTAGCCAATTCAAAAGCATCGCCAAATACTGTCATCGTTATTATTATTGTGTTTGTACTAGCGCAAGAATTATTTCCGTTATTAGCTACATATCACAGCATCTGGCGACGTCTTTTGATTTGATGAAATTGGTCATGGCATAATACATACTCGTAAATACCAAATTAACAATATATAAGACAGCACATTGCAACCATATATGTGTTTATATACATTACACATACATTAGTATTATTCATTTTCATAAAAATTTTATTTCAAGTTTTCTCTTTTAAAATTAATTTTTCGTTCATCGGAGAAAAACAAATAAAATAGTTAAATAATCTCAAATGGCCTGAGCAATTTCTTACTAATATGAAAACATTGGACTATGAAAGATATAGGATAAAAAAAAAATTGTACATGGTTTAATGGTCACAAATGATGTTTTCAGTATGCATATATAAAAGAGTAAATGTAAAATAAAGAATGTTAAATGGATATTCATTTTATATTTAAGTGAATTTAATAAGTTAATATCGAGGGATGTAACAATATTTTAACTAAAATAGATATGCTTATAGAGCTTTATCAATAATTGGTAAAGCATTACAAAGTATTTAAAACAATATTAATTACATTAATAACTTTTAAATCAATTTCACTATTTTAAAAATAAAATAAATTTGGCATTTTCTGGAATTAATAAACTCTACATGCAGCCAAATAAAGATGTATCTTTAAAACTCAATCAATTCAAGCGGATATTATTCATCATTCAGGTTTAGTCATAAACTGGATGAAATTCACTAAATGTATATTTAAATTTTTTTGGTACACCAATTTAAAATACTTCAAGCGCTTTTAAATGTTTCCAAATTAATTATCTCAACATTAAATATTCTGTATTTTAAAGGGAAAAAATTAGAGAAACAATTAAAACTATTACCAAAAGGAAAACAATTTCGGAGAAATAAATCATTGCAGTTTTAAAATTATTAGAAATTATTACAATGGAATGTGATGACTTGAAAATTTGAATTTTTAATTAAAGTAAATACAAAATTATATTAATTGGATGGTTTTTTAAAAACATTTCTTTCCGGAGTCATTAAATTAAAGCAAAATGGAAAAAATGTATATTTCTTTCCATTGTAAAATGAAAGGAAGATAAAATGAAATTTTTTAAATCTGAATTCGTATGGTCACATATGTTTCACAATTGCTTCTGAGATTTTAAAAATTGTCAGTCTTTGTCCTTTTAAAGAAATTAAGTTTAAGTACAATTTTTGAGTTTTCTAAATCTGACCTTTTTTTTCCTTATGATTAATCAACTTTGTATTAAAATAAAACAAATATTTTTGTTTGAATACCTTTATAATTGAAAATTATCATTACCAAGTTATATTTTTTTTTACTTTATGTAACAAATCGAAATGTTTTAAAAATTAAAACTGGCTATAAATATTTTAAAAAAACGACAATGTATCTTTATTAACTACACCAAGTCCTCTCACTAACTATTATAAGTTAACTCTAAGGTGAAATAAACATGTAGCGTTTAATTTAAATTATGAAAGTTTTTAAAATATAATCAAGCAAAAAAATTTGGAAATTGAAAGAATATTTACAGAGCAGAACATTAAAAATTCTGACGCAAAAAAGAACATCTAAGTTGAATTCCGAGGAAAAAAATTCAAAAATATATGATTCTATTCAATGCAAAGTTAATATCCTGATGATATTAATTGACTAAAATTTCTATGGGAAAAATATACTGAAAATCTCTTTAAAAAGATAAAAACATGTAAAGTACTTTTTTTAAGCTTCTTTAATTTAACTATTTAAGTAAAAATTGCCAAAATATAAGGTTTAGCTCCTGATATATATGTGAATAAACCTTTTTTATATTTTACTATCTTAGTTAAATGCATTCTTACATTGCAATTGTAATTCAATTTTTTGAAAAATTACTGCTAAAAGTGTAAAAATACATTCAATTTTTTATAACATGGAGAATGGTTCAATATTTTGTTTTATTTTCAACCAGAATTCTGCAGATAAAGGGAAGGAGTCTAAAATAAAACAGTTTGATAAAAAAAAAATTCAAACAATTTCTTGCATACACTCAATGTACTTTCAAATGCATTTGTAAAGTGTCAGGTATTCCTTCAAAATATGTTTGTTAAATATTTGCTTTTCTTTTTAGCTCCCAAGCAAATCATTATCCTTTAAAAGAACAGGGTGAAAAATGAAAACATATTTCCCCTAAATATAAGCTTTATTTTATTCCAGCAATAATATCAACAATTTAAAATGTATATTATTATATACTCAAATGCAAATACTCCAAATATTGTTTTTCAGATTAGTTAAATAAGAAAAATATATGCGTTTGATAAATTTCTACAAAAAAATCAATGTCATACATTTAATTTAAATCCACAACTCACTCAATATGCGTAGTAGTAGAACTATTACAAAAATAAGTATTTTTGTAAAAGTGTTATTCTAATTGACTGCATAATGTTAATTAATTATTATCAATTAATTTAACGGAATGGCTATTTTACTTTAAGAATTGTTATGAAGCTTTGTAATCTTTTAATTCAAATATTTATAACCCATTTCATTTCATTTATTATTAAGGTTTTTATCCAGACAGTTAGAAAATAACAAAATACTTTAGTTAAAATGAAGTTTATATTTAAATTTAAATGAAAAATCTTCTTTCTGCATTTTATACCACTATTATTATTTGTAAATTTAGTTTCTTACAATATTTTAGATCAACTATTGATTAACGTGTAATATATTTTAAGATATAAAAATAACCCAATTATCGCATATATTGTTTTCTACGTGCAAGCTAGAAGTATACTAATTATCTTCTACAATCAATGATTTCCCCCTTATTTTCTAAGTTCCAATTCTATAATTTCACACTTTTCAATTTTCAAGAAATATTTGAACAGTCAAACAATATTCGAAGCAATGATTGTAACCTTAAAGTTAAGATTAATTTACATTAATTTACTCTACTTTGCATTTATCAATTTTAGTTTTGTATTTTTGTTAAAGTGCATAGATTTGATTGTGCTTAAAAGTTATTTCTAAAACGAAAAATACAGTTTTACACACACATATGTTTATATGTGTGTATATATATTAGTATATGCATACTGACGTATGACTCATAACATAATCAGGTAATTAGCACTGGAATAAATATTTTGTTTTTGAAAAAAATATGAATAAAGCTTCATGAACTGAAATATATTTCAGAAAACAAAGAAAAACAAGTTTTAAATAAATCTTCAATAAAAGTGTGTTCTAGATTAATTTTACTCCAGAATATTCTATTAAGATAATATTTAATTTTGAAGTATTCTTTACAATGTAATTTTTTTTCCGTGTTGCATTTCTGAAAGAAATTCAATGAATCAGCACTCACGTTTATTTATATTTACTACCACCCTTTTAAAGTATTTCTTAAAAGATAGAAGAATAATCTTTTCCACCTAATTTATCGATTTACTTGTCAGTGAATTATCTGCTTCATGTTCACGGAAAAAGCAGATTGAAAAGATTACATTGTTTAGTAAAGAAAACATGATATTGGGAAAACAATTTGCTTTGAAGGAACAACAAAATTACCGAAGTAGTGTAGTTATCGAAACATATCGGAAATTCTAATGAAAACGAAATAGTGTACGCTTGTTTTGCTCGATCGAAGAAGCGAAAATATTAAGGGCGGTTGTGTTTGTGGTTTGGGCTCAAAATGGCCAAAAGGCGTTAGTAAAGTACTTTTTTTACTCCAAGCTAAAAAAGTATTAATCGGTAGAAACGTTTCATAGTATGATTTTGAGTTTCGCAGTTTCTGAAATACCGAGAAAATTTCATTAACCTTTTTCTAATTAAATTATCAATGCAATATATTTGGATAAATTAATTGAAGACATTAAAGCATTTAGAAAAATATGATTTATATTTATAAAAAAATATTACTTGAAGTATTTAAAATACCAATTTTTTGCAAAAGAATATATTTATAAGCTTTTTTTTGCAAATGAGTCCTCTTTATTAATTATTTTATGAAATCTGCTATACATTAAATATCTATACTAAGATATACAGGGTGAGGGAAAAATTAAATTTTTCAATTGGATGAAAGTTACTTTCAATTTTATAAAAACATGAAATATGTTTAAAATATTCAATCATGTTTATAATATAAATGAAAAATAATGATCAAAAATATCTTTATTCAAAGATCCTGAAAGTTTAAAAGCGTAAATATAATAAAGATATATTTTGTATGTAAAAAAAAAATAAAAAAAAAATATTTTTTAAAGTATAAAATATTTTTATATTTTTAAAAATATAAAAATAGTTATTTTAGTATTTTTTACGTCATTTTTCTGTGACATAATTGAAAAATATAGCCCATTAGGTTTGTCACAAATTTAGTTTTTGAGATTCTGGGGTTGTTGCAGTTTTGAAATTATTTTTAATATTTATGCACTAAAATGAAAAAGAAATGTTTCTAATGTCCTAGCACGTTTTTAAGTTGTTTCTTTGGCAAAAAAAGAGATTTTGTTATACACTTTACTTGCATCAAATTATTTAAATATATATGGGAAACTGTTTAGTTATTTTTAATTTTCAGTAAGGAACACACAATTTATAACATTAAACTTAGTGTAAAAGTGCTTGAGAAAGACGAAAAATTTAACAATTAAAAACGAACGATGTTCTCGTACGTAATTCATTCCGAAATTCGCACAGCTGCGAGTTCCAGATTAATAGCGTAATTAGCACCTACTACTTATTTATTTAGGCTTTTTAAGGTTCTTAGGTGTTGAAAAAGCGTTTTTCAAAAACGAAGTTGTCTTCTTTTCTTACTCTGTTTTGTACATTTCATTAAAAGTTCCTTCTGAAATATAGAATATTTTATTCATGTTCTTTTATGAAATCACATTTACAGTAGAGACGGTTGTTTCTATCATTATCTAGAAGTTTTAAGAAAATTATGAAGCACCATTTAATAATAATAAAAAATTACAATTTCAGTAGAAATGTTTGAAAAACGATGTAATTTTTGGATACAACAATTTAGGCGCAAAACAAAAAAACAAAAAAATAATAACAAATAAGTAAACAAACAAAATTAATTACTAATCCCGTCAGAAAATACTGCCATAATTATTTTAAGAATGCGATTCGCTTTTTCTAGTGCTCAAAATATATTTTTTGCATTCTTGATTTTTTCCCTCTTACTTTCTTTCCGACTACGTAGAATCGCGAATTAATTTTAATTTTACGTTTTTATAGCATTTAATTGTATTCACTCTAATTAAGTTATCTTATGACTTGATTTTCAATTTTTAATACTATTACCAAATGCTGAACTAAAAAATTGCTCTAAAAGCTTATGTACATATGCCTTACAAGCAATTGGCAAATCAATTTGACGGTTTGTTCTGTTAAAAGTTAGTCATATGAATAAAAAAACAAATTTTATTAAAAGGGACAGTCATTTAAATTATTTCAATGAATGTGTTTGTAAAAACTTTAAAATATAGCATAGTTTCTATATATGTGTTCTGTTGAAATATTTACAGTAAAAATATCAATGCTAAAAAATTAGACAATTTACAAACTCATTTGAAGATAAAAAAGCATTTTGTTGTTAATGATAATCAGGCACAAAAAGAACTCGAAATAAAGTAATATTTCAGTAGTTTAATACAAAAAAGCAGATTAAAATTGACATAATTTCATTTAAATGAAAGATTGAGTCAAAAAAGTGCAGCCATCATTAAAAATAACTTTTTTCCAAAATGAAAGAAGATTATTAATTGATCTTTTAATGCCGTGAATAGTATCCCGAGGGATAGTTTAATCATATTGATTTTTATTAATTTTTTTTATGTCAATGCTTAATGAGTTTTGCTTTCGAGCGGTTGAAATTGTTCGGTTTTGATCTTACAGCACATTACAGACCTTTCTTTTTTAGCAAATACTTATTCAAAATTAGTGATCCAAATGCTCATAGGGATTTAAAAATTATTTTAGAAATTTAAAAAGGACAGTTTTTTGTGTTCATTTTAATTGAGAAGGTAATTAAACTTCTCCTACTTTTTTTCTGTGTAAAAGGAATTAAAATTAAAGCATGCGTTTGGAACAATTAACGAAGACAAATTACTTAATTTTTGTTTGCTGTTTAACAATTTTAAATATTTAAATATATGCTACATTAAAAAGTTATATTTTTCTTAAAATAAAAATTTAGAATAATTTTTCATTATTTAATAATTTTAAGAAATTTTTTGAGCGTTTATACACACATTTTTTTTTGATTAATTCGAATAGTTCAGAAGAATATTTTGAGTTTATTTTTTCTATGTGAAATAGTGAAATATTTTGTGTGCATATGTACATATTCTCTTTGCGTTTTAATTTGATTTGCTTGGAATGTTTTTAAAAATAAATTCTTCTCAGACAGATAATAATTAGCTTAGAATAAATATTACAAAGATAATTTTTTATATAGAATTAAAAAAAGTCTTCATTATTATTAACTAAAAGTATTTAAATAAGTGTGTAAATCAACAGATTAAGCTTTTAATACTTTAATACAATTCCTGATCAAGTGTTTATTATTGTGTTTCTTGCCATTTTTTTGTTTTTTTTTGGTTTTTTTTTAAATCAAAAGCTTGCGAATAATGTGTATTATTTATTTAAAATATTTATAAAAACTGTTACAAAATTGAAGAATTACTGAACATGATATACTAAAATGTTTTTATACTGTTGAGTTGTTTGTGTGTTTTATATATAATTATGCATAGATAAAACTCTTTTCTAAATTTTGAGTGAAATCTGTGATATTAGCATGAAATAATTTCTTTTGTAGCCCTTTCCGATGTAAGATAAAATAGCTATTCCTGAACAAAATAAATAATGATAGTATAATCATTTATTACTAAATTCCGTCAAGTAAACCCAATTTCTTGCTTGTTTTTTATATACACTCTTTAACAAAACAAAAACAAAACGAAAAAAAAAACGACTTACTAAAAAGGAGTTTCCCAATTATAATGAAATATCGCATGCAATGATATTTGAACCGAAAATGAAAATAATTAAATTTTTGTGTCCAATGAATGAATAGCGAGAGCTACAGCGCATCGAGACTGTGCACTCAGCAGGTGTCTATAAGAAGCGATTCTCAAGCTGATAATCAAAATTTATGTTGCATTGTGATTTAGGATACCTTTCAACAGCTGAAAAAATGCCTCAAAGCAGAATTCGAGTTCATTACGAGCAATTGTCAGAGTTTGAAAGATGTCGTATTGTTGGATTGAAAGATACAGATTGGGCAAATCGGACAATCGCTCGTCATATGGGTTGAAGTGATGCGGCCATAAAAAGATGCTGGCAAGAATGGATCAACAATGGCCTATTTCACCGCCCTGGGGATGGTAAGGATTGAGTTAGTGCCACAGCAGATCGAGAGGACAGATTGACTGTCGTATCTGTAGAAAAAGTACACATCCGTCTGATAAAATCCTTTATTTAGTCATACTCATTACAAAATATAATATTTGAACGATAATTGCTAATTTAATTTGTATTTGATTGAGGAAAAATATTTCTTTCTGGATATCACATTGATACTTCATTGTCTTTATATATTTGCCTTTGGCAATTGAATAAGCAATTAGTTCTCAAACTTTTCATTAATTTTCTTCGTAACTACGAATCCATTTCTTATTATATCTAAAATTCAAATTTATAATCAAAGTAACTTTTCCATATTGTGGGGTTGGGAAATTTTTATAATGAACAATTGCTGTTTGAAAGCTTACTGAGTTTATAATGCTAATTTCTTACAAAATTGTATATATAATTTATGTATAATTATGATTGTTGATTTATTATATAATAAATCAACAATCTTTGTTCTATACTACTCTACGTAAGTATAACCTAAATAGTTGATTTAATAATTGAAGAAGTTTTCTCAGTAAATATTTACTGTAAATTGGTAAGTATTTTTAAAAAATGGGCTAAATTTCAATTACGCACATATTTTCGGTTATGTAAAAGGAATGAATTATAAATGAAAAATACATAAAGAACGACGCTTTTATTTATTTATTTTATCATAATTTCCTTTTTATTGATTCATAATGAAAATAAATTTATGATCGAGACTTCATCTATGGTACTAGAGAGGGGAAACATTTTATACAACTTTCCAATTATTTGGAAATACGATCTTGTTAATTCTCTGTGCTTGCCCAATGACTTCTGTAGTAGCAAATCTGTATGATATGCATTTTTTTCAAAAGGGAGTTTCATACATTGATTGACAATTCCGCAGAATATTCTGAAACAAGTCGAACAATTTCAACCACTTTAAATAATGGAATTACACAAATAATTTGCAATCTAAGTGTTGAAAATGAGACAAATGTTAAATCACAACTTCCCGAAATGACCTATAATCATCTTACAATTTTCCGAAAGGATCGTCTAGGTATATTAACTCTTTCGGGGAACGGATTACATTTCAATGCTCTCATACCTTTCTGCTGGAACAATAAATGTCTTTAATGATGCAAAGCATTTCTGAATAAGCAGCTGTCAAGTCCAACAAATAGGCTTGCAGTAATGAAATAGCAATAATGTCCACTTTTAATTAAAGGTGCATATAATTGGCAGTTGTATTTGATGGCAAATTACTTGTTGTATTAGTTGTTCGAGTTGTCGATTAGTTGTTCGAGTAACCGAGTATAAACATAAATTTTTTTAAATTTGTTTTTCTGGAAGTTCCTACTTGAGATTTTGGTTACTTTTTGGTTATTTTTTCTCAAGTGCAAAATAATAGAATTTTATTCGAAAAACATATTATTTTGATTAAGAAAAAAAAAATTGCATTTTATGATATTGTGAAATGGAGAGCAACTACTTAAAAATGTATCATGAGCTGTCTTATGGATTGTTTTCACTTGCAAGCAATAGAAATATATTACATTTTAAAAATTAAGTACGCACTTGTTAACGACGAAATAACGGCACTCCATTGTGCTCGATCCTCGTTCAAAAGCTTGATGTTAGCATGCCTATCTATGCTGCAGCGTCACGAAAATTTACAACACTGGTTGCTATGTTTATAGTCTGTGACGTTACAGACAAGCTGTTTTGGACTTTCTTCAGAACCTCAATTATTTCAAATAGGTCATTGCGTATTATATAACCAAATCCTGTAAGGTTGTCTGGGCAACAAGCACGTATCCTGGGGCGTTAATGGTAATATGCATGGCATTCTATGTGATTCTGTTGATCCTATCAAATTCAAACACGCATGAAAGTTGCTGAATCATGACCAATGTGAGTAATAATATCGTTAAACAACAAACCACAGTTTTATCAGACTACAGGCCATAGTCAAATCCTGGCAAATGCCGGGTCTCAGGGGTGTTAAAAATGTTTCGAGAGCACAAAATATGAACAATTTTCGACTAGAAATAATTCTTTGAGGTTAAAATGAAATAATTTGATTCTTTTACACATTTTTATAAAGGAATAAAGTTTCAAAAAAGTATAAAATGTCTAAAATATAATCATAATTTTAAAATAAATATAAGAAAAACTTTTGCAAGAAACAAATAGTAAGTTTTACGACGCGCATGATATTTTCTGAAATAATAATTCTAATTACTAGCAATAAGTTGATTTATAAAGTCAAATATATCCTTATTAGATGGTAGCGATTTCATATAAATAGAATAAAAAATAATATTTTTAAAAAATAAAAAAAGTACATTTTAAAAAAAAATTTCAAAAAATTTAATTGTTTTGAAATTTTTTAAAAAATTACAAATATGTAATACTATAAATAGCTAGGATTTAAAGATTATGATAGAGTTTATAATTCTGTAAAGTTTTATGCATCAAAGTATGATAGTTTTTGAAACGCAATGCGCGTAAGTGAAAAAAACACAAACTGAGAAAAAAGGCTTTAAAGTTTTAAGTTGAATTTGAGAAAATAAATTTTAAAACTTACATGCTAAAATGCTCCAGGATCATAGGATATGCCTTCCTGTTGCTCAAACAGCTCAAATTCTTTACTCTTTTTATTTTTTTTGGCTCTGCGAGCTTCAAACGATGACGTTTAGCTCCTCTTTCTTGACGTAAAGATTCGACGATTGTCACGCTCAGCCAGGGACACACAAACATTTTTGTTAATTTTTAAGCCAAATTTCTCTAAAATAGTAATAAGTATTTGATTTCCATCATTAAAAATGCTGGTTGCTAGATTTGCAGCAATCTCTGCAATCTGAAGGCTAGAATCAATCGTCTTCGGACAAAACTTCCAGATTAATGAATTTAAACTTTCATTAGGATTCTGTGTCTTACCTCCTAAACATTTCTTCAGGAGTGCCATATGAGATAAGTCTGAAAATACAGGCTTAATTACATCTCGAACAGCTTTCGCAACTGAGGGTTTGTGTTTATAATTTTGTAAATTATTATTAATTGCAGCATTATACTTACACTATGTATTTGGATTTGTAGGACAAAATCAGTGCATCGGTTCATCATCGTTGCTGCAAGAATGACCCCAAATAGCCCAAATGGCTTTCCGCATTTCCTTTACACTAGTAGAATTGCATCGAATAGCATTACCATAGTAATGCGCAAGCTTATCAATTAAACTATCAGTTAACCTACCTTTACCGCCTATAATTTTACCATCAGATAATTTCTTCTTACCATATACTAATTTAAGCTTCCTAAGTCTTGTACCCATTCTCTTTTGCACATGGCCTACACATTCTATTTTCTGAATAAGATGGTCATCGCCGTATGGATTGTTTTCAGAAAGGGCATTGAATGTTTTTGTGTCGCCATCTCCTATGTAGTTCGAATACTTCAGGTTGTGAAGCTTTTCTGATCGATTAAAAATCCTCAACATCCCGTCAACCTCCATCTTATCTGCAGAGCCAAAATAATTTTTTCTACATGAAATCTTATGCGCTCTTTGCCATTTATTGTACTTGATACCAAACTTTACCCCTTTATAACTGTCGCATCCTTTGCAAAATGAGGACAACACTTCCCTATCCAAAACATTACCTGTTTCGGCCCCATTAGAGTACATACTCCAATCAACGATGAATGTCCTCTCGTCTTCCAGGTCCCATCACCACTTACCGCTAAAATGTTATCAGGTGACGAAGAATTTTCTTCGACAGCTGCCCTGTTCATGCTTTCTTCGGAGACTTCCTTCATAACAAGTGAAAGTTTATTATTAATAACATCATATGATTTTTGTTCAACAGGATTAGGAAGACTCATTACAGAACAAAAGGTTTTGAATGACTCTAAACCTTGACCAATGCATCTCATTGCTAAAATAGATCTTCTGTTAATTTCTGGAGCATTATTTTTTTATTCCCAATGTTTTCACAGCTTGAAAAAGTACAAATACTCCCACATTTTTTACAATGTATTTCAAAATTTGAACATAAACCACGAGTGGATTTTTCATTAATTGTTAATGATTTATGACATTTTAAACAGCATGATACTGACAAAATAGAGCTAAAGGTTTAAATAAAATCAAAAATACGATATTCTTTGAAGTTTTCACTTACCTTAACAAGATTTGACTTTAATGAAGTCTGAATTCCTGAAAGTTTTTTATTAGAAGCATTTTTCATTTCGGCACACTTACTTGTACTTTTCCTTTCTACACACTTCCTCGTATCTTTCATATCTGTAACATGTGAGTCACTTACCTTTAAATATTTATTTCCTCTAAATCTTTTCTTGGGGCGATTGCCCATTGATTTTTTCAGAATAAAACAACAAATATCTTCGCTTTAGATAAGCGTTTTAAAAAAACGTGTACTAAAGTAAACACAACAGAATCAAAACACAGCAGAATGAATGTGTTGAGTTGCAGGCTTCCTTCTGATCAACTCAAGCGCTTAAAATATTTCATGAGGCTTATTAAAAACAGAAAAATGAAAGGTATGCATAAATGAAAATAAATGGGCGTGGCATGTGTCCATTTAAAAGTTGTTATGACTAAATTGCTGTTTGCAATTTTTTGAATATTTTTCGAAGTTTTTAGAGTATTGTCACGTGGTTAGTATTAAAATGTTCAGAAAAAAATGAAGAACAAGATATATTTTTTTCGAAAATTCGAAAAAAAAAATTGTTAACACCTCTCAGACCCCTTAATTTCTTTTACTCCTTATTTACTATTTTTCGTCCTTTAGGAAACTTTATACAGACAATCAATGTTCAGATCAGATTTCAAATGGAAAATATTCCGTACAAATTTTTATTTTGCACAGACTACAGATGGTGTTATTCCTACGATTGTTCTTCAAATATGGACCACATTACTACTTACTAACAAATGCCATTATATTAATATTTTTCATGCAAATTTAACACTTTTTAAAATACTACTTAAATCATGTTGTAACTTAATAAACAGTAGCCTTAACACATCTCATAATAATAACAATTTGACAGACATAGATTGTATCTCTATTTATCAAATTACTTTAGTTTAACATGTAATCTTAATTGACTTGAATAATTTAGGAATATGTATGCGATCAATTTGCTGGAAAAAACTAGTATTTTAGATAAACCACTAAAATTTAGAACTTGTAAAACGTTAGAAACTTTTATCAAAGTAACATTTATAAAACCAAAAAAACAGATTTAGACATTAAAACTGAAAAGAGCGCGATAAAAGTTGTCTAATTTTATTTCAAACTTTAAAGAAAAAATTTTACCAACCATCAGATCTTACATTAATCAAAACATTTTCAATATGTTTCCTATTTGACAATTCCAGAAATACTTTGCACTAAATAAATAAAAAGGATTCCTTTATGGTCCATTTTCTCACTTTGATTTTGGGTAGAATCTTAAGAATTTTTTAGTGGTTTGTTCTAAAAAGGAAAATTCTTTTGTACTTTACAATTCGAGTATATTGAATTTTTACAGAAACATAATACTTCCGCTAAAGTCGACAAAGAAATTTTGATTGAAAAAAGTAAATTTGCAAAATTAGTTCCGAGAAAATCTTTTTTGTGCCTTTCCGTTTTATTTTAACCAATCAGATTTATATTTTGTAGCTGAAGAGATTTGTAAATTAAAGTAGAAGTTAATGTAAAACCAAAGTATATATAAATATTTTGTTATTATTTTAAATTCAAAATTCTTTATGAAATTAAATATGGATATAGTTAGAACAATATTTTAAAGATTTAATGATGATTTTTTCTAAATAGAAATTCTGAATTAATCATTGCATAACCATTTAGAAATCGATTTAGAAAAAAATCAACATAGATTATAACAAATCATGTGCTCTTACAATTATCAACGGCATATATAAACAAATTTTTATTTAACATATAAACAAATTGAACTGGAATCGTTTATTTCAATACTTAATTAAAAATTATTTTTAGTGTGTATGTTGAATTGAACACCAATATATTGACTAAGATAATCAAAAAGGCATTAGCATATTTTTTTATATTTCAAGAAAGAAAATACGAATAATATAGATATATAATGATGAAAATACTAAGAATTAAATCTAAAATTAAATACACAATCTTTATACCTTCAGTACTATGCGAGGTGAGGAATTCCTATGATTTGTATGCTTCCATCATGATGTTGTATTTTGATTGAATACCAGTTAAATTATATCATTCAATTTTCATCACGCAAGAAAATTACTTAGGAAATTCAAACATTAATATTTTTCATACCATTTTCATGGTACAAATTAACAGTATACGTTATAAGTGTTGATAACTGGAAGACAGATGGTGACAGGGTCGGAATATTCATCTTAAGGTTGATTGACAAATTATCTGCAAATTTTGAGTTCCATATTCAATAGAATCTATGTTGGAATTATTGTTATTAAGAAAGTCTATTCACTGGCAAGCCTCTTTGTGGTCACTCTACGGTCGTACATGCCTTCTACTTTCGATGAGGTGTTCTCCGATAGTAAGAAAAAGCAAAGGGATTTCTGGAGAGTTCCTCCTGAACATGTCTGAGGCCCCGAAAGCGCCCCGGTTTTGCCCTATTTCTTTAAAGATCATAGAAGCTAGTAGACATGTAAATTTCGATTTGCCTATGGACACTTGAAATCTCTCTCCTTTAATTAGATGCTAAAAGTTCTTAAGATCTATATAAAGTTTAATGCTGCTCGGGAATCACCTGAACACATTTTACATTACTTGAATTTTAACTTGGATGAGGTGTTCTTAAAACTTCTTTTATTCTTTGATTTTTTTGGAAAGTATACGAACTGATAGAGTTTATCTAGTCTTAGATAGACCAACTAGGAATTAGAAACAACAACATAAGTGTTGATAAAACTGAACTCTTAAAACTAACTTAAGTGAGCAATTGTTCTTTAGTAAAATCCTGTTATAATGTGATTAAAAAACTACACCTACATTGTTTTATGAGAAGTTTTTGCTATCAGTCCTAAAAAAAGGACCTGCACACAAAAGCAATATCTATTTTACATCCAATCAAATTTCCAGCCCTGAGAATTATTGAATTGAATCAAATGAACTTTATTTGATTTTATTTATTATATATGATATATTAAGATTACTCTAAATATTTCTATCTACTGTAAAATTAAGATTAAATCTTTAATTCTTAATATTTATATTGGTACCTTTGTACTATCCAACAATCTCAACGTTCAAGATAACTCGTCCAGTTGTCAACTCCAATTTCGCATGTGTCGAACGCTCTGAATTGGCAACCATGTGCTTCGTTTCAGATAATGTCCCCAATAAAGTTACGATAATACATAAGAGTACTTTATTATCACATAATACATTCTACCGGTAATAAGTTTGAAAATTTTGATCAAATGTTAGAGAGCTACTTTTTATTGCTTTTTTTTACTCTAATATGTTGATTCAATTTGTCGTTATAATTTGTTTTAATCAACGTTTCCTTTTCCTCATCCATTCTAGGTTTCTAAAATGAAGATGAGCTGTAAATAGCTTATTGAGCCATGCTGAATCCATCAAGACTTCATTTTTATCATTATAGAAGAATACCGTAATCGAAAACAGATATGGCTTGGCCTCTCAAGAGCTTGTTGATAGCAGTGATTTTGATCACCAGTTTCAAATCTCTGAATGGACGGACTAGCACATGGGGAAAGAAAACGCCTATCACGACAACTGAACCTGAAGATCCTGATATGCAGGTTATACGGTTTGGAGCTATTTTGCCACATACATCACTGATTACCGTGTCCAGATCTTATAATAAAAAGATCACGGATTCTTTGGACACTCTGACAAAAGGTTAGTATATTTTTTTAATATTTTATCTATATGCTGTAATGTAAAATAAAATATATTTTTAAGATTTACTGCATCTCTGTTAACTTTAAGCATATAATATTTAATTGCTAAAAATTAATTAGATAGGGAGAAAGTAATGAATGTGTTATAAATCTTATTTATTATGTCAAATATAATATTCTAAATCATATCATATTAATGGAAAAGAGAGATTCAAGTTCTGCCATTAGGTTCGCGTTCTTTAAAGATTTATATTTTATACCAAAATCATCGACTCACAAGGAACGAGTTATTGGAATAGGGCGAATATAGGTTATAATAAAAAGGGAACGCTGGAAGTATAGGAATTAAATATTTTATATTTAGTGAATAAAACTGCAAAGGCAAAAATAAAATCAGTATACTTTGGATCATATTTGGCCTTGATGCAAGTTGTTATCTGGTTGTGTATCTCACGTAGCGTTAAGGATTTCTTCCTTGTGAGATTGCTTGCTACGCCTATTCAAATTAACGATCGGCATGATCCGGAGACATTTGCATATCCAAGCACTTTCTGTTAGGGAGAAATTCACCAATCGCGAAGGCAAAGAAAGGGGTGGAGAAGCGCGATGACAACCAGTAGAAAATTCTGTATACAAATGGTCTTCATGCCTTAGAAATGTTCACCCAGGAGTCCGTGAAAGAAAGAAAACATTACAAAACTATTTTCTAGTCGATATATTGTTGCCCTGTAAGAATGTTACATATGACATCTAAAAGGATACGGATATCAAATGAAAATACATCTCCATCGTAGTTCTTGCTTTAGAGCTGTGTAGAGGACAACACTCAGGTGAGTATCTCACCACTAATCTGGGTGTTTCCAAACAAAATCTTCTCTAGCCAACTGGATTCAAGGCTGAAAATAATTTAGTCTTTAAGATTCCAAATGGAATGCAACTGGTCTGCAACTGCCTTTAATAGTTATGTGCCTGGTGGAGTGTAACAATGAGAGGCAGTCTGTTCAAATGCCTTCCTCGTCTCAAGTTCCCTTTACTAAATCGCCTATCAATGGTCATTGCAATTATTCGTGTCCATGTTGCTGATATAAACACATAAGGGTATATCAAAAAATATCAGACGATCATTCTGTCATCGCTCTCGCTGAACTTTTATCATTTTGTTGCTCTGATGATTGATGCCATGATTCACCAACTCCTGCTCTGTGTTTGACATTGGTTATTAGTAATATCACTGACACAAAATCGAGTAATTCTATGATTTCACTCATCATACTTCTTTTAGTCTAGGACACAGTTTCTCAAACTTTTTTGTCTTATAGGCCCTTGCTCTATCTTTCGGTTTGGGGTAGACCCTAGCTTACGTAACATAGAATTATTGAAAATTTATTAACTTAATTGTGTTAATGACTGCTGGTACAGAGCTACTCACTTAAAAAAATTTAAACTTCTAACTGTAATGAAGTATAGAGTTTAAGACTTAAGAAACACATGTTAATTAATTTAAAATTTAAGTGATACACAAAATAACTGATTAAAAAACAAATGTTTTTAGTGATAGGAATGAATCCGGTGCTTCAATAACAAATTTTCAAAATTTGTCATTAATCTTGTCAGGCTTAACCCTAAATTTCCTCGGTTAGTAGGGTCCAGCCGAAAACCGCGCTGAAACTCCTTCTCACTAAAAATGCAATTAAAAACATTCTCCAAAACTCCATAATTTGAAATAAAAAACAGGTATGTTTCCTTAAAGCCAAAATTGCTGAAATCCGTTTCTAAATTTACTTTAAGATCTCCATTACTTCCAATTTCGATCAGTTCCTCTTATAATGTGACTGTTGGAATTCATTGCCTTATGCAGTGTCCGTTTAAGCTCATTTCGGGCCCTGGGAGCAAAAGATCTACGAAGCCCCTTAGCACTGAAATATATAAGCAGAAAATCTGATTAAGTCCAGCTTATCTGAGCCCCTTCAGGCTCCTCCGGTCCCCAGGCCGCTGGGCGCCCGCCACAAGCGCCCAGTGGATAAACCGGCACAGGCTTTTTGTCATAATCACCAATGAAATGAATTCTCAAACCTAGTTTCAAAATCTGAATAAAGGGAATTTAAATTTTGAACGTAGGTTAAAATGTCATTTTCCTGGAAGATTGTCTGTGACCAATTGAGAAACTAATAAAATTCGCTACGTCCAATATTATTCACCTTTAGCTTAATTCTGGCAAGAAATGCTAAAATGATGTTCTCTTTTTAATAAAATTCATGCTGTCACATAACTACAAATTGGCCTCAGTAAATGTAGTAAGTAAATGTGTAAAATCTGGTTTTCATTTGATTAAATTTTCTTTTAAAATTAAAAACACGATCTGGTTTAATAAAAACAACTACCCCATTTACATCTCATGAACCCCCAAATTATTTTCGTGCTGTCGTGAACCCTTTGTCGGGTCACCATAGACCACTAGAGATCTATATAGAGCACTTTGGGAATCGCTGGTCTAGAGGTCTTCAAGCCGTAGTCCGCGGAACACGAGTGGCCCGCTCAAAATATTTTAGAGGCCACTCACTTGAATTTGAGGCAATTTTATTAAACGAATTGCCTGGTCTGCTTTTGTAATAAAAAACGCAATTTTTTTCTTAATATTTGATATTTAAAAATTTTTTTACTGATGTGTGTTTGATATATCCATTTGAGATAAATTTTTTTGAAAGCGACTTTTTTATTCAGAAATTCCACTGTATTTTAAATAGTTTTAAGCATAAAAAATCTAACTGCATAAAATCTCAGAAATTTTTGGAATAAAAGATTAACTCATATCTTTAACAGGTTTGCAAAGTATTTTAACTCTACTTTATCATTTAAATTTTTGGAACCGATAATACATATGCATACAAATCTGTAAACACCATCTCTTCCCCATTAGAATCAGTTGTAATCTTGTAAAACAAGCCTCCATTTTTTATATAAACTTCATGACTACAATATATTTTTGATAGTCATGTTGCCCGCGGATCACTGTGAATTTATTGATGTGGCCCGCGGATCGTTGTAAATTTAATTATTTGCCCCATGAGCGTGAAAGGTTGAAGACTCCTACTTTAGTCCAAATGAATGACATCTATCGAATGCTCATATTAGTCAGTATTCTGTGTTTTGTGCAAAGATTCAGCCCTCGTGAGTCGTTAATCATATTTACAGGGAAATTATAAGTTAGCATTGAAGTGTCATCTATTTTATATACCACCCTAATATTCGGTTGCAATGCTCTAGAGCTCTACCTAGACATTCATCGACCGTCAAAAGTTAATCATGTGCATATTCTGTCGTAGGATACGGGCTTACGCAGATTCACTTTTTCGGATATACCCTACTAGGTGCATTGCTTTTCATGTTCTATAGAGAGTATAAAGGTACATTTCGTTTAAAATTATCGTCAAAACTGAAAGTGAATTTTTAAATAAATTCCTTTTAATGAAATGAATTAGAAAATTTCTGGAAGAGTATCAATTATTAAATTTTTAATTCTAATGGGGCTGCGGATATATTGTTCTTTTACCATTACAGACCTAGTACATTCCCCAGGAGCTGGAATTTCATTTTAGAGCGGCACCATATAGGCGGATACCAATCGTCGCAGGTAATTTTGATGCCTAGTTTCTCCCAGAGAGAGGAGACCATTGGCGATGCGAAACTGGACATAAAATTTTAATTTTGCTGAGATTACCCAAGATAATCAGACATTCAAGGGGTCTTTTACATGCCGTATTATTATGCGTCATGACCGCTGTCGATTTTCTGTGTCATGAATATCCTTCGATTTGGGTAGGGGTTGAACCCGCTACCTCAGGCTTACAAGGTCAGCGACAAACCAACTACGCCACCCAGCCAGCTACTGAAATAAATATAGGAAATTTAGAAGGGATGCAATGTAAAGCCTCTTGTTCATGTTATTTCAAGTTTAAATAAATATAATTTTACGCTCCTAAGGTTTTTAAACAAGTGTAACTGTTCATTGGAAGAGTGTAAGCATGACCACACATTTGAAAAAATTTTATCAACAGACATATACCGAAATATAAATTTAACTAATGGACCATGCTTGTTAAATAATTTTAAGCTATAAAAACTACTAATTAAGAAGAAAATTCCCCGCCTTGAATAAAAAATTTCTATCATTTGTGCAAATAAATACTAAACGAGATTTTCCAAATATTTGGGTATTGAAACCCGAACATGAGCAAAATGTAAGGAAGTGAAAATTTTAATGTACATTACATTTTATAAAAAGATTGTTTAAACTGTTGAAAAAATGTATTATCTATTTTAAAACGGAAATTATTAGAATGAAAGAACACAATTTTTTTAAAGATCCCAAGAGTGATACTGAATTTACATTAATCTTTATTTAATAGTTTTCTGTCACCAAATTCATGTATTTTAATCAATTCATCAGATATAAATCTAGATTTAACTCAGACAATTACACACATATAAATTTATGTACATATATAAATAATACACTATATACATTCACTATATCCTCTGGTTATTAGATTTATTTGTTCTTTATTAGTGTCGTGATTTAAAGCACCTTGAAAAGTATTGGGTAAAGAGTTCATAATTTTTAACATCGAATGAATGAGAGGAAGACAACATCTTAACACTCAAAACTTCAGTACCTTGTCAATGTGAGGACTCTCTCTCTTTGAGCCTCTACAGATTTAAGGTGCATTAGCTTTATGTACACGGTTGGTCTTTGGTAACACTAGAAATGGAACTAATGACAAAACAGTAATAATATCGCCTATTAATCAACTATCATGATCACTTAGCTACCATGTTCACCACATACATCCAATTGCTTGCACATGCACCATTTTAGTATCAAGTAAGTCATTAGATGGAGCTGATACTGTGTAAAAAAGGACCAAAGTATTTAATGCATAAAAAATTAGTGCAGTGTAACAGTGAAGTCCAAAAACAGCTTATTAACAAGGATAGCTATTACTCTGAGATCACCATTAGACTCTTTTCAAAGTGGCTGAGCTATCATTCTTTGGAACATAATCACACACTGATAGTAGGAATCGAAAAACACTTATTAATTTAACAAGGATAGCTACCAATCTGAGATCACAATTAGACTCTTTTTAAAGTGGTTGAGCTATCATTTTTTTTTTCTTTGGAACATAATCACTCACTGATAATAGGAATAGAATAAAACTTGTTAATCTAACAGGAACAACTATCAATCTGAGATCACCATTAGACTTTTTAAAGTGGCTGAGCTAACATTCTTTGGAACATAACCACTCACTGATAATAGGAATAGAAAAATACTTATTAATCTAACAAGGAAAGCTATCTATTTGAGATCACCATTAGACTCTTTTAAAGTGGCAGAGTTATCATTCTTTGGAACATAATCACTCACTGATAATAGGAATAGAAAAATACTTATTAATCTAACAAGGAAAGCTATCTGTCTGAGATGACCATTAGACTTTTAAAGTGGCTGAGCTAACATTCTTTGGAACATAATCGCTCACTGACAATAGGAATCGAAAAATACTTATTAATCTAACAAGGAAAGCTATCTATTTGAGATCACCATTAGACTCTTTTAAAGTGGCAGAGTTATCATTCTTTGGAACATAATCACTCACTGATAATAGGAATAGAAAAATACTTATTAATCTAACAAGGAAAGCTATCTATCTGAGATGACCATTAGACTTTTTAAAGTGGCTGAGCTAACATTCTTTGGAACATAATCACTCACTGATAATAGGAATAGAAAAATACTTATTAATCTAACAAGGAAAGCTATCTATTTGAGATCACCATTAGACTCTTTTAAAGTGGCAGAGTTATCATACTTTGGAACATAATCACTCACTGATAATAGGAATAGAAAAACACTTATTAATCTAACAAGGAAAGCTATCTATCTGAGATGACCATTAGACTTTTTAAAGTGGCTGAGCTAACATTCTTTGGAACATAATCACTCACTGATAATAGGAATAGAAAAATACTTATTAATCTAACAAGGAAAGCTATCTATTTGAGATCACCATTAGACTCTTTTAAAGTGGCAGAGTTATCATTCTTTGGAACATAATCACTCACTGATAATAGGAATAGAAAAACACTTATTAATCTAACAAGGAAAGCTATCTATCTGAGATGACCATTAGACTTTTTAAAGTGGCTAGCTAACATTCTTTGGAACATAACCA
>BMAO01000118.1:0-21757 GCA_019973975.1 Trichonephila clavata
TTTAAAAAATATCATTTTTTTTTACAAAAGTAACTCGTAATTATAAATGCTGTTTATTTGTTTTTCCTTTTATTCTTTTCCTTAAACAATTCTGCCATAAAAATGTCACTTTTCTTTATTTTTTTCAATTTTACTATTATCTTTTTTTCTTGTAGCATCTTGATCACAGCTATTGATTTGAAGAATGACTTTTAGAATATATAATAAAAAATAAGGGGCCAAACTGAACAAGTAGCACTTTAAGCAGATAGAACAGACTTGATTGGTCTTGAGTCTTTTCATTGTACTGAATGACCAATTTAAAGACAAATCCAAAAGATAATTACACTCAAATGCCGTAGAGTATGCGTACATATGCAATATAGCGTCCGGGTAAGTACCAGAAACATACTAAGCAACTGTTGGGGTCAATCAGCATTTCTGTGAAAGCTATTACATGGTTTATATCAGCTTAAATAGCGTAAAGTTGTTATATGTATCACTAGGAATCCTGTACATGACATCTAGATAATATTACCAGTAGTCGAATCATTGTGAGGTTCGAGGAAAGCAGATATGTAACTAGTGAGATAGCGGAGTACAGGATCGCACACAGAATCATCTCTTGAGATTAAGCAGCATTTCATGCAGCATGAATTAATGTCAGTAATGACACAAACGTTCAGTAGCGGTCGTGCAGTGAATACACTCAGTGCATGGATAGATTAGCAAGGTATCTGGAACAAAATCCAATGCGATAAATCCATGAATGTCACATCATAAATACAATCAATTGTTCTTCATTGTACTGACGACGCTACTAAATACAATTTACTTCCACTCTATAATAACAAATAACTTTACTTACAACTTCTAACAGCTCACCCCTTATTCATTACTAACTATATCTTACACTTCATAACACCTCACAAACTCTACTCAAACTCTCTCGTCATACACGCAACTCGCCAGTACCGGAGATACACTTACACAATGCCATTGTTGAAGAAGCGCCATCTATATTCTTAACATTCACTGAATTCAAAGATGGCATCATACTTGAACTTGTTGTTCTACTAGTAAAATTTATATAAAATTTCAAATTTAATAATTACGGAAAAATGTTCCAAGTATTCAAATTATCTTAAAGTTTTTTTCAAAATTAAAAAACCAATCCTTATATTATAGGTATATAAATGCAATTTACTTACCCATGTGCGTAATTATTGTCGACAAGTTTGTTTTTTAAAAGGAAGTTTTGGCAAAGAGCAAAAGTTGCCAACAACGATGCACATGAAATGATTGTCTGGAAACACGTGATGGTAGCTATGTGATATGACGTCACGTGGATTTAGCCCATTGAACACATGTAGGACATCATAGAAAAACATTCGAAAGCACATCCAAGCCCTCAGGAATGATTCCCTAGCTGGGATATGCGCTATAATAAGATTGGGCGCCAATATTTAAAACAGTTCGATAGTAATCTTATATCTAGTATAGAAAGACAAACCCTGCCTAACTGTCAGGTGTGATCGTAAACTATACAAGGCAAGGTGGATTTCTTGCCATTCACTTCTTCACATGGATGTCTCATTCTTCTATCTTATAGTGTTTTAAGTTAATTTTTCTATGAAGCTCGTTTTCATATTATGGATTTCTTATTGGGAAAGTTTTGCTTACGTTTCCAATGTTCTGACGCTTTCAAACTTTTATATTAGTTACGTTAAATTTAAGCACATTTACACGACAATACATCAGAAAAATGGCCTCATTAGTTATTTTTCCGATGCACGTACATAATACGCACACATTGCTTATTTTACTGTATTATAACATATTTACCTCTTAATTAGGTATATTGAATCCAGTTTTTCATTTATTTACCATATTTAGTCAATAAATTAAAAATTGTTATTCTGAACGTAAGGAGAAAACACACTACTTTCTTCTGTTTATGCATAGCGAATTTATGGGTTATGTCACAACTTTCTATAAACAAATCTGAAAGAAGTAAATTGATTCTGCATGTTAAAAAGATTCAAGATAGCTTGTTCTTTATGTTTAGACCGTCTTAATGCAAATAAACTGAGAATTACCGGAAACATTTGATGGTTTTCAAAGATAAATAACTAAGATTCATTTTAATGATATCTACGACATTCATTAATCTTTAAGGCTTTATTTCGACTATTAATTAGTATCTGAATTTTATACTATTTTAAGCATGTCGTATTTTTAGCATAAATGTATGCACTTGGCTTACAATCACATTTAATTAGAAAGAATAATATGCTTAAAACTCTACCATATTCGTATTTTACTCTAAATACATATAGTATACAAAATTTCATGCATTTTGTATTCAAATTTATTGAATTGGTCATAAATTCAAACGATATAGAGAAATGCATTCATAACACTATTGATGGTGTTTGGATTACCTTACAACAATTATTATGATAATAATGTAAAACAAACTGTTAGTAATAAATTGTAACACTAAACTGATCTATGAATACAAGCAATTTGAATAGATTTCCCTTACATTAAATATCAGAACTCAAACCCACTGCCTAGTAGTTGAGTCAAATCGCGGGTTTGAATACTAATTGCCGCCATTGTGAAAAATAATGCCTTTAACTACTGTTTAAAAGAGATATTTGAAATAATATGGAAGTGTAGGAGAAAGTAAACTTTTCTTACTCCTCAACTGCTGATTGAAAGTTACACGATTCAATCCCCAGTACCACCATTTTTCAAAAAGATGTGTTGAGTTGAGAAAGGTGGAGAAGTGGCGCAAATAAGCAAATTTTCATCTGAAATAATTAAATGCTTCACTAACACTGTCAAGGTCATTTATTGTATTCCAATTCCTTCGGAATCGTTTTACTGATAGCAGCGCGATTAAAAGAATTATGTTTCGTTAAAACGAATATATACGTCCGAGGCACTCAACGCACTGGATGAACGAGACGAATATATAAATCAGCAGTAGTTAAGGGGTTAATAGTTAAAATACAATAATAAATTTATTAGAAGTTATCCTCCCGGTTCTTTAGGTATTTAATTATTGTGTGTGTGACTATATATAGTTTTTAAATTTATAATTATTCACAGTCCTAGAATTCAACTTTTGATTGTGTTTAAAAAATTTATAGTTCTCCCCTCTTGATTTAGAAAAGACTGGATTTAAATTTTTTAAATTAAAATATACTTATCTTTTATTGAAATTTGGTTTTCGCGTTTAATCTATTTTTAGCAGTTCTCAGCCCAACAAAATAAACTTGCTTGCTGAATTTTTAGTCTGTAGGTCTAATAGTTCTAAAACAAATTTCTGTCTATAATGCCCCGTAACCTCCCCCCACCCTTGAGTATAGATTTTCCGCAAACTCCTATGTTACCGGATTTCTTCAAAAACGAAAGAAACATGTCTGTCAAATATCAAGTCTGTAAGTCTAATAGTTCCGGAGATCTCGTAATGAGTGAGTCGCTTCTTAAATATGTGGTTGTGTGTGTGCGCATGCATGCGTGTATTTAATAATTCCCTTTAATTTAATTTTTACCAACTTTTTTAATTTATGATGGTCCTTATTTACCCTTCAAGACTCATGTAATTATTAGCTACCCACCTAACCCAAATAACCACTACAGTATTTCTTAAAAATTAACAGCTCCGAGTTTCTAAAGTAAGCTTTCGTAAGTTTCCATCGTACGATATCTTTCCCCTAATAAAATGTAGTGTCCACGGAAATCAGGCAGTTACAAGACTTCCGCGGTTGCCACTTTATATAATCTCCTGAGATATTCTAAAATTTCTATTGCCACTGCTTGCTTTGTAATGTCGCTAAGTGCTGTCCCGTTTTTTCATATGTGTGAGTGATTGTAAATAAATGTTGAAAGCTACTTAATCGGGCTGTTCTGTTCGCGCCTATATGAAATGAAATAAAATTTATAAGTTCATAAAAAAATATAGGACTGGGATATTTTCATGAAACTTCTTGACATCGTAGATAAACAGAATACATATGTTACATACATATATCTCTTCGAGGGATTTATGTTTATTTGTATTTCGAATGAATATTTTTCAATTTATACTTAATGTATCGTTCAGGTAGATATGACCCGAAGCAGAAAATCATTTATTTGTACTCATACATTTCACTTTTGTTTGGAATAAATTTAAAAAAAGAATAACAATAGTTTCTGTAATTTATCCGTTTTCAAAACTTACTTCATTGATGTATGTGTTTGGTCACTTGATAAGAGATCACGTTCAAAGTCAAAAAGTTGATACGATTTGCAGGGGACCAAAGTACTTGCTTTTATTGCAACGTTTTTTTCTGCTATATTTCACTTTCTCATATGCATTAAAAGAGCTGTGCATGTAAATGGGAAAGAAAGAATGGCAAATCACATAAATTTGAGTCCCACTGATATAGCTAAACTAATAGAAGCTTCTGACAGCGAAGATGTATCCGAGTATGAGAATCATACAAGTGATGAAACTGAACAAAAACTGACAACGAGTTTGATACCAATAATCAACAAATGAACTATAAAGAGAGTATTCAGACGAGTTGAGTCCACGCTGCCACATTCTTCTCAATCAACAGCGGTGTTGAAATTATAAAAACCACTACAGAGGTCACAAGACTTGCAACGGCAAGGGTAACAAAGTAAGAAAAGGCTTTCGAGGTAGTATTCAATTCTACAATTGAAAACTAAATTATAAAATATAATTAATATTGAAGGAGAAAAAGTTTATGGGAAAAAGTGAAAAATATCGAAAGTAAAATTTCTCACGCATAAATTGAATTATTATTGTTAACTGATGTTTATAAATCATATGGAGAATCAACAAAAACCTTATGGGATAAAAAAAATGGAAGATATATAATTCGTGCGACAATGTCCCTCGAAACATTTGGCACCATGTCTAGAGTTATTCGTTTGGATAATAAATCCACTCGTCAAAAAAGAAGAAAATTGGATAAATTAGCTGCAGTGCAAGGTATGTGGAAAAAAGTGTCTGAAACGAAATTCTACCATAATTATATAATTTGAATGAAAACATTCTATAGATAAACAATTGTGACGGATCTGTTAGCGTCATTCCACTAATCCTCTTGGGAAATTTTTGGGCCAGCAATTTTAACCGATCTTCTTGTAAAAGAAGAAAATGTGCTATGTAAATTAAGTTTAATATATATATATTCCTTCTTCGCGAGTTTGAGAGTTAGGAAATTGTTAGTAGATTAGAAGTGAAGTGAATTGGGAGTGAAGTGTATGCATAAACAAAAGTAAGAAAGCCAGAAGTTTAGATAATAAGAAAGTGATAAGATTAGCTAACCAGAAGTATTAAAGCCAACTTGAATTAAATAGAAGACTGCTTGAGTTCACAAGTACTGTGATTGAGTGAGTGATTTGGGGGTTTATTGGCGCAAGAGCTGATTTCGGCCAAACATTTGTTTTAATATCTGTAGTATAGACGGGAAGAGAAAGTAAGAATGAATTGAATGACAAGAAAGAGGGTCGAAAATAGAGAAGGATCACTAGGGTACCCCGGGTTCGTGAAGCCCATGTTTACCAAAGACAGTACACCCCGTGGGAAAAGATCACTAGGGCACCTCGGGATTGTGACACCCGTACTCACCTAATGAAGATGAGCCCCCTGAGGGGACAGGTACTGTGATCTTAAATTAAACTGATGTTTGAAGTGTTAAACTAATAGTGCGGTCATTAAATACGTAGGCTCTTTGCACATTAATGTTAAAGGGAGAGAGAGAGAGAATAGCCGCAGTATTGAACATATTCTCCCCTATCGCGAATCTCGTCTCTCTCTCTCGCGTGCGCTCGCTCTATTTCCGAATTGAATTATCTTATTTAGAGTGTTATTTTTGTGCCGAGTTGATTATAGTGATAAATAAAATAATTGGAATTCATCATGTCGTATGATCTTTTTGTTCCTTCCACACCTTTAAGCTGGGTCACAGGGTGGAAGGGATATAAATACGTTTCACGATTAGTAGGTTTTCCTGTGGCCGATGTCCTTTCAAACAGTATATACCAATTAATCCAGCTAAAGTGGACTTTATGTGGCAACAAAACTTCGTATTCTTGAAAACACAAGTTTACCCTGAAAAAAGAACAAGGGTCAAAGACAATTAAAAATCAAGGAATGCGAGCAGTGTGTGATCTCACTTATCGGTATTCGGGGCCCAATATTACATGTGCTAATTATGTCACGACTTAGAGCAACATATTCTAAAACGGGAAATGACTATGCTTGACACCATTTAAAAATAAATCAGAACTCTCTGAAGAAATGCCAAATAAAGAAGTTTGTGGCTAATTATTTTATTTTGCAGAAGACTTAGCAGTTCTAAACTACATTGCAAAAAAGAAGAATGTTATTCGTATGAGTACTTTGCATCGTGGCAAAGAAGTTAGCAACATACCTGACAAATACCCATTAGTGATCTTAGATTACAATTTAACTAAATGGGATGTGGGTAATCTTGATCAACTTCTAAACACAAACACTTGTGAAAGAAAAACAAATCGCTGGTCCATGATAGTATTCTACAACATACTTTTGATACTTCTGTGATCAATGCATTTGTTCTAACGACTTCAATACATAGTGATTGGAACAAAATAGACCATACGAGAGCTATATTTTTTAAAAACTGAAAAAAATCACTCCTTTTTTCCATACATTGAAGAAAGGTTAAGCCTACCTAGAAGTGAGGACTCGCACATTTAAAATAGAAAAAGGAAACTAGTACCATCGAGATCTGCTGAGAATACTTCATTGCGTGTCAAACGTGCAAGGTGCAAACTCTGACAATCTAACAATGACATCAGAACTAATATGTTATGCTATAAGTGTGTGAATCTTATTTTCAAAACTCATGTAAGATATTGTTCAAATTGTAAATAAAAGTTTTATTGCCAAATATTTTTCTGTTATTTTTATAGATGTTTTATATTATTGTAAATATCAATTTCAAATATATTTTTCTGTTATTTTTATAGATGTGTTTTATATTATTAGATATATTCTTAAACTTACATTACTAACGTTTCAACCTTTTCTTAAAAGACATCTATCATTTACAGCAAGAAAGGTTAGTTTTCTGAAATCGGGTGGTATTGACCCGAACGCTACATACGTTTAGTACATACGAACAGAACAGTGGGTTAAGATGTTCTCTTAAGGTATCCGACTGGTTGCGACAGCTTTTTTTTTTTTAAAAAAAGGATATATGGGGATTGTTTTGTTATTTTTTAGATAAGTTTAGTGCATTTTAAGAAGAATGTGTTAAAATTAAGAAGAGAAAAAGAAATTACTATTACAAAAATAGGAAAAAATAGGTACAAATTGACAAAAAATAGCATAAACGCGACCCATTCTGCACCAAAGGCTTATGAACAAATTTTCAATTTTTTCAATCTAATGTGTTGTTATATTATTCAATTTTGAAATGACCTTCAGGATAAGAGATATTTTCTTTTTTACAAAAACTAGAGCACTTTATCTCGGTTACTATATGAAAATGCTTAAAAAGACAGTGATTATATTCACATAAGGGACTGTAAATGTTGTAATAAAACAGTGATGGATAAATCAGAAAGTTCAAACAATTCTACTATTATACAGAACTTACAGAAAAAATTTCAGTTAATTATGTTCAAAACCTTTTTAGCAATTGCTGTCCCCGTTTGATTATTTTCAAAAAATCCCATTTTGAGTAAATCGCGTTTTAAAGTATGACATCTTGATTAAAGTAATGGCATCTGCTTTTACTAAAACACTTGTAGTTTTTGTTCTAGAAAACGGAAAATGATAAACTTGGTATTTTTATAAAGCTAATAAAATGGCCCATAAAATAAAATCATAAAAAAATTTGTCAATTTTTGGCAAAATTCACAGTTTTAGTGTAGTCGGATACCTTAAACAAAACGATGAATCATCACAACAATCGTTTCAACTACAAACTTGCTAATGAAAATAATAAATAAGTAAATAAAAAATACTACTCACCAACTGCTACATATAGATATATAGATTAAACTAAAATGCTAACTGGTGGAATGCTTGAATATTGAAATAGAAATATAATAGCCTAAATTTTAGAAATAGAATTAATTAAGATGGTACATTAACTATATTCAAGTCTATATTTATATTGGAATTACTTTTATAAATTATAATAGTTTTTTCAATTAAGGCATGCTTTGCAAATACGATCTTAATTTTTCAAAAATTATTTTCAAAGGATTCAAAAAACACTCATTCAGTAATTTAAAAAAGGAAAACAAATGTTTTTGGACTGATTACTTAACAGAAAAAAATATCGATTTTAGATAAAACATATTTTGCATATGATCTTTCAAAACAAAATGCTTTAAACTTATTCCAGTTGACAAAGTTTTGAACACCCGGAATTAAGAGGCGAAAACATACTGAAGAACATAAAAGTTTTAAATAAGATTATTTCTGCTCCACTGACTCATTGTCGATTCATGCTTTTCATGAGAATTCATTGTTCGCAGAGAATGAAAAGTACTTTCAACTCTTTCGATTCTTCAATTAGATTTTCCCAGAGAAAGAAGAAAAAGATTCTTGTTCAAGTTATTGGAAAAGATTTCAGTAGAAGTTCTTTGAGGCTCATAAAATAAAAAAAAGAAAACGAAAATCTATACAAAGCGTTTGCTTAGACAACAATTCTAAAGAATATTTAATGAAATTAGCCAATCACAATGAGAGATTTTCGTGTTTCTGCTATGAATTAAATATTCGTAAAAACAGGCATTTGTAGAATTTTTTTTAAAATTTGACCTAAAGGTGTTTATTAACTGATATGGTTAATCAAATAAACAACTAACTTCAATCATAATATTATAGTTTTTAAAATCTAGTTTTGTTTTAAGAATTAGTGGTGTTTTGAAATTCCTGCCAGTAAAAATGTCTTAATTATCGCCCAGACTTTAAACTATTCTAAACTCATTCACTATGTTAGAAAATAAAAAGGGAATTTGATATTTATTTCGTAACTTGACTTTGCTTGTCAAATAGGAGTACATCGTTAAAAGTTAGATTTGTTCTCTCATGCTAAATAATTTAATAATATATTGACGGAAAAGGATACCAAAAAAGGATTCATCGTAAAAATTATACTTTGATTTCCCTATTTTTTTAATGGGTAAATGAATTTCTCAAAATATTCTTTTATTTTAATCTATAGTTTCTTGCAGAAAAGCATTTCATATTTCCTATCTAATGTTATAATGCTGAAGTTCTAATATCGCACTTAAAAGGAAAATGTAAAGTATATATAAAATATTTTAAAAAATTTTGGTTGTGTCGTATGGTCAAAAGTATAAAGTTATAAAATGTTGTTTTAATTTTAGATTAGTTTGATTTTTAGGCAATTAATAAGGAGAGTTTATTCGTTTTCTTTTATTCTCCATGCACTCCAAGCCAGAAGTAGAAGCCAATGAAAGTTAATCCATTGAAAAAATATTTAATAATGACTATTCCAGGATTGATTGCAGCTTTCTGCCAGATATTGCACATATTTACTCTTAGTAAGACTATGATAGGAAAATTTAGGACTATTGAATCTATTGGAGTTTTTTTTTTAAAAAAATTCTTCAATTTAATAAAAATTATCAAATTAGGATTTTATGCTTTTGAATATGAATGTTGAAGAAATAATAATTCCTCTGTTGAATATAAATACTTGAATCCTTCATCAAATCGTGATAGTGCAGTTTCATTTTTTTTATTATTTTGTTATCAAATAACACAAACATAGGAAATATTCATGTTTAGGTGTCATTCTCGAGATTTTATTTCACGAGGCCTTCTAAAAGCCTTCGCTTTGCTTTAAAGTACGAAGTCAATTAAAAAACAATTTAAAATCACTCTTTTAGATTTGTTTAAATATACAGATTTCAAGATGTATGGAAAGAAGTTTTCATAATTTTAAATATTTCATCAAATGTTCATCAAAAAATTATTCCGATTGATCTATGTTATTTAAAGAATTTTGAGCACTTTAATGACCAAAATCATCATAAATTCATCAACTAATTTAAGCTAAATTTATTCTTTCTATGTATTCAAGTTTATTTCTTAATATAGTAAATTGCTTAAACATTTAAAAAATTTTAATTATTTCTAAAAGTATTAAGATCCCCAAGATGTGATTTGCTTAGCTTGAATAGAATTTAATTTCAAAAATTACAATGATACTGTAAAGATAAAAGCTTTTATATAAATTTTGTTGATATACTAAAAATACTTATATTCTGGAAAAAATACTTGATTTATAGGATTTCTTTTATTTAAATCAATGTTTTTTTATAAAGTAGTATTATCGAGTCCACGGAATATAAACGGTTTAATTAAAAAAAGAGCTAATTACGTTTCTCTTTTTAAAAAAAGAGAGAAGAGAGTTTATCTATAGCGATCTCTGAACTTCTCAGAGATTAGTATTCAAAGAACATTGAACTAAGGAAATAGTTGCGGTTACAAATTACTTTCTTTAATGAAATCAGTTAATTAGAAAAAAAATATTTTTTGTCTTTTTAATGATAAGCAAATGAAGGATTTTTTTTTTCAAACACAACTTTCTTTCATTCTTACAATTCAGAAATCCGTATTCCATCGTGAATTAATTAGGCAAAACTCGCCTAATTTAATTAAGAGTTCCTAAATGAAAACTTATTCATTTCTTTTTAGAATTAAAATATTTATCTACAAATATAATAAGTTATAGCAGTACTTCTCAAAGATACAATATTTGCGACCCAATATTTAATCATCATTTTCATCGCCCCCTCCAATACAATAACAATGTATTGAATTCAATAATACTGTACATTGACGCTAAAGCTACAATACGACTTTCACCTCTTAAGTAACACCGGCGTATATAAACGTCTGGTTCAGTTTAAGTGTTAATTGCCCCGGACGTATATATACGTCTTTTTGAAATACTATCTTTTCTGTGCACTGTTATCCATAAAATTTTTCCAAAAGCTTTGGAATGCAATAAAAGGATCTTGACAATGCTTGAGAAGGATTTACTTATTTCAGATTATTTGCTTATATTTGTTCCTTTTCTTACCCTTCCCTCATCCAGTATATTAAATACGCGTGCCTATGTGGAAAACAGTTGGCGTTGGGGAGCGAATCGCGTAACTTTTAGTCGGCAGTTAAAGGATTAATTATAAACCATACTAACTATCAACAAAAGTGTTACTATATATATATATATAGTAATTATATAGTAATTTTATATATAATAATCCCATAGGGTCAATGATAATTATTAAACTCGTTTTGAACTTAGTATTATATTAATTTTAAAAAACATTGTGTTGAGTACAGATACATTTATAAGTGTATGACATCAGTGTATTTCTCATCTTCATAATGTCAGAATGTATTTTTTTTTTGTTAATTTTCAGTAAATTGATAATATTTTTAATCATATTTTGTTTTCGACTTTTCAATATACTTGCGCCCCCTTCGTAGAGTTGTCACGCCCCCTTAGAGTGGCGCTCCCAACAGTTTGAGAAACGTCGAGTTAAAGTATTTACTTGAGGGTGTTTTATATATATAAGTATATAACGAGTTTTTTATAGATAATTAAATATTTTATTACTTTAAATAATTATTTTAAGGACTAACGTTTATTTATTTATTTTTTGTAATCATTTTCGGGAGGCATGCATCCCTGTGGTATCCGAGTGGTCAGGGTCACATGGCCTGACGGTATTTCTTTAAATCATTTAGAGAAAGTGAAGCATATTAACCACTTAACTATCCATTAAAACTCCAACATGATGTTTCACATAGGCACGCGTATGTAGTGTATAGAATGGGTGGAGAAAAGGCACAGATAAGCAAATTTTTCTCTGAAATAAGTAAATTCTTTGCAGAGACTATCGAAGACATTTATTACATTCCAAAGCTTACTGACAGCAGCGTAAAGGAAAGAAAAGTCGTGTTTCGGGAATACATATATCCATCAGGGACACTTGACGGCAGCAGTTGAGAGATACGAATTTATACGCCGGCGCAGTTAAGGGGTTAATTTCCGAAGCTCGAAATCCAAACCTCGGTGTGATATGGAAGTTTTGAAAAAGAGGGAGTAAGATTTACACAAACGTCGCTCTCTAAAGAAACACAAGAGGTACTAGTGACGGACCTCTTAATTTTGAACCTCGATCAAAAGACGAGGACATGCCTCTCTTTTCAGAACTACCACACGAAGACAATGTGATAACTATGAGGCGACAGATTTAACGTGTAACGACGCGTCTTTAGCGGCACCAGATCTCGAGATAGTCGCCCATCCAGTATAGTGGTTAGCGAAGCTGACAGTTGTGCCGTCGGGCCTAGGTTCGAATCCCGGAGAAGACATGGATGTTTGTAAATGTACAGTGCCTTCGTGGCAGGGGGGGGGTACTCTAAATAGCCATTGAGTTGCAAGTCCTCTCGTTAGGTTGGTGGAAGAGAGATGAGAAGCCCCTGACCACCCCCAGAACGTTCTCCCTCAAAATTGGGGTGGAAATGAGCCAAATCATACTGTCACTTGCATGGTGTTCAAAGCTACGGCTATCGACAAGCGTATAATATCGCCCGATGCCATGATGAATTTCGTGGCCCTCTATCGGACTACTTTAGACAGGTGACATTAGCAACAACAACAGATCTAGAGCCCGTGACACGCCAGCCGTGAATGGTCTCCATGGTCTCGGAAGTTCTGATAGTTGGATATCAACTCAGATGCCATCCTTATTACTTGACAGTGGTTCAAAATTAACCGGTCTTTCTCTAATAGCACTCGTGTTGCTCCAAATTGTCACAGTGATAAACAAATAACCATTCGGGAACACAAACGAATTCCTATATATTACTTAACTAGTTGGTATACTCGTTTTTCCCATGGGTGAACTGAAAAATTAAACAATACAAATTGAAGGATAAAGAAGTTTTTAATGAGTAAATTTTAAGTGAATTGCAAATTAAACGAACAAAAAAAAGCTTTTTGCATGTCTCAGGTGAACAAAAAAAACATGTTTGTAAAGTTTTAAATCTGTAGATCTAATAGCGTGTAAAAAGGTTTTTTTAATTTATAACGCCCCGTAACTCTTGTGGGTTGATTTTTGAAAACATCTTCCTCAGCTGATTTTAGTTTAGCAAAAGTAGCACATATATATTGTTACAAATTTTATGTAATGAAAACTTAAAATAGTGTAAATTTATATCTATATATGTAATACATTAATATTACTTTCTGTTGTATTTATTTTAAGTTAAAATTGTAATATTATATCATTTTCAAATTTGGCGACTTATTGCATACACCATTTTTAGATTTGGCGGGTCATTCCATATACCAATACCAGACTTGGCGACTAATTACAGATTAAGCGGCTAAAAGATTAAGATGTAGCCCTAAAAGAGAATATACTTGTGATTAATTCAAATAAAACAAAAAGGTTCCCTTTATGTGAGAATAGGGAGGGTGAATGCATCAGCAAATTCTTACCATACTATAAACATTTTTCTTAAAAAGGAAATAAAAAAAAAAAGACTCGTGCATGTGAAAAAAATAATTTATGTTCTAACTGCAAAATATTTTTTATTTTTATAAAGCAATACGTTTAGAAGGGATGATACGAATTTAAATTATAGCAATACGTTTAAAAGGTGATAATGCGATTGACAGTTAATATTACCATGTTTTCATTAACTCGCTTTCTTTTATGTCTGTCCGGGTAGAATGTTGAAGTTGATTTGAAACTAACTTCCCGATGAGCTAGAGACTTGAAATTTGGACCATAGATCAGAATAATGAAGTGTGAAAAACAAATTTTATTTACTTTAAATACCAGAAGCGATAAAGGTATTTGTTTTGATATAAGGATCAATTTGTTATTACCAAACGAGCATAGAAAAAATAAGGTGCATAGAAATAAATTATCAATTTTTATTGTATTTATGGTTCACTATTTTAGCGATATTCGCTTACACATAAAAGATAGATATATGCTGTCACAGGCTTTTTTTGTATACTTGATTTTTTCGTGTAACTTTAACGGTTTTTGCAGCGCACGCCAGAATAGCTTGCAGATGGCAGAATTTTTTCCTACTTACTTGACATTTATCGTGTTATATTTTGGACACTTCACAAAATATCTTTTTAAATTATAGCCTATGTGTTATTCTGATGTATAAGCTATATTATTGTAAAGTTTCATTAAAATCCGTTCTGTTGTTTTTGCGTGAAAGAGCAACAAACATCCATACATACAAATTTTCGCGTTTACAATTTTAGTAAGGATTAATTAAAATAATAGTAAAATAAACAATTTCAAAAATCATGCAACTTTTAAAAAGTTCAACGGCTTTTCCTCAATAGTTCTGAAGCACACAGATAGAAAAGACAAAATTTCAAAAATGCAGGAAATAAAATGTAAAGTTTTGCCACAGCTACAACTGAATATTTTATCTTAATATTATAAAATAATATTAAGATAAAAAATTCATCACGGTTATTATTGTTGAAATACTGTACATTAGATGAAGAAAGAAAAAGAAGACTTAATTCACTTTTCACCCCTGACCAAGCAAGGGAAGAACCTGCTGAAATAATGCACATTACTCATGATAGCGAAAATTATTTTGAGAAAAGCGATGAACATGAAACGATAGGAAAATTTTCAAATGCTTCCTAAAGAACTTCATGAACTAAAATATGAAGCCATAAGTGACCACAAGACATACTGTCTAAACGACACAAGCAAGAAACAGTTAAGCATTCTACTTCTAGATCATCAAAAGACATTAAAACTACAATAACTTGAACAAAATAGGACAGTTTTGCCTGCAAATAACATTCCTGTTATGTTAGCGAAAAGTGTTTATGATTTGCGTCCTGTATTAAAGTCATGTACATTTGAATCATTTAAGTTCAGTTTTATTTGATTTTTTCTCAAATTATCAAAGAAAAATTGAAAAGTCCTTGAAAGTAGGTAAGTACACTTTCTCTTAATAAAATTATTCACTGGAATTACGACATTTATCGAGAACACTAAAAATAATTATTAAAAAAAAAGGATTAGGGTGACTGAGTCACCTCGCACGACCATTGACGTTAGTATCGAGTGCGCGACTGCTCCCGCATTAAGACATTTTGAAGTCTTCTTGCTTTAAATATTAAAAATAACACAAGTATTCTTCATCGGAATTTTATATTCTTCTTCATTGTTTAACATTAATTCTAAATACTAATTCTGTGAGGCTTAAAATTACAGCTCATTTAAAACTCTTTACAATATGACGACTCATTTAAAAAATCATTTATATTTTTGAATAAATTGTGCACTTGGTTTTACTGTCCTTGCAATTCAGCTGTTTTATCGTGAATGTTTTATTTCTTTTTTAAAAATGAAATCGTGTAAAGAGAGGGTACTTCAACAAGTATAGTTTTAATATATCAGTACTGCACAAGGGATTTAACTAATTTTTTAATACTAAATTAAGAACAAGTTCAATAATTATTAATGACCTCCACAGGCTCTTCTTGAAGACCAAAATTTTTCAAAGGAAGACTTAATATTAGAAATTGCCAATTTGAGTTATTTTTCTATATTTAGCTGTGGTTTTTATTTTGTCATCAAAACAGCCACCACAGAAAATCCTGTTTCACAAAGATAGAATGTTGAAAATAGGGTAATAGAGTATACGAAATGCTTTTGTTTCCACTGTAGAAAACTTATCATCCTCTGCCCAAAATTCAAAGAGTGATTTATTATAAAAATTACTTAATTTCGCCACTGGATGTAAAATCTATGAAGATTTCTTCTTCGGCAGTTGAGAACCTTTCTGAAGTATTTTGAAATACATCCCAAAACCACTCGTAACTTGCTATCAAGTTGTCCTCAGCAAGAAAATACTCTTTTAAAATTCTTTGTCATTATAGCTAAATGATTTTCAATGGTTTTAAAAAAAAAAAAAATTTTTATTTTTGTCACTGATTTTTTTTTTAATGGGACAATTTCCGCTTCAGTAAACGGTTTCATATGATAACCAATGATATAACAAACTTCAAAGGGTGCCTTTGTTATCGCTTGGATTTTACCACTGACAAATAATTTTTGCTGTTGTAAAGATTATTTAAGAAAACCTATTTATCTCTTGAAAGAGATCTTCGAGGAAAAGTGTCATTGAACGATTCTTGTTTATTGGTATTGTTTGATTTGTCACTTTCGTGACAAATCAAACAATTATTGAACCATGCTTGTTTTTTATTATAAAATAGTCAATTTCCCAATCGTCTTGAAACAATCTATTTTCGTAGAATCTTTTCACTTACATGATATGAAAGATATTTAAAAATTAGTTCCACTCATAAAATGGTCAGTACTCCACTACTGTCTCTTATCACTAATCAGAAGAAAATTATCAATTCGCAGCCATACGACATCTACAGCAAAAAGCAAAATTATTATATTTGATTTTTTAACAAAGAATTTCCCACCAAATTTTCATAAATAAATTTCTCAGAACACTGGGCCATGACTGGGTCACTTAAAAAGGCCCGATGGGCTGCAGGTTGAGTATCACTGGATTACACTATTTTTCTAATGACATTGCACTTTTAGAAATGGATGATGGAGGAAATAATTTTTTAATTTAATATCATTTTGTGCAATCTGTTCCAATTTAAAAATTAGAGAAAGAAAAACAACATTTTAATTATCCTATTACTTAAAAGTAATTTTAAATTACTTTATGCATATTTTAATACGTATCTTGTTAATTTATAATGTTTATAATTAAGATCGTACTGTAGCCTTAGCGTCAAAGTGCATTATTATTACACATTCAATGTATTATTATTCTATAAGGGGGGCGCAATAAAAATTATGATTGAAAATTGGGTCACCAGCATTGAAAGTTTGAGAAACACTGCAATAATCATTTATAAAAAGAAGTATTATGTACAAATACCAGCCATGTAATCACAAATCCATTCACAACTTTAATACATATAGTAAATCAAATTTCATGTGTAAACGTCAATTTTTGTAGGAGTAGCAGCATTTTAAAATCACTTTATAATTTTTTTTCCTAAAAAAATTAAATTGTTAGATTTTTACTAAATTTTGAGCACTAAATCTTTTATTTTTTTTCGTCATAGGTGGCAACCAAAAAAGTATGAAAATCATTAATTTAGAATTAAAATTTGTATTTATCGTACTATGTTGCCTTTTCAAAGTTTATGGAGAGAATAGCAGAAATTATAGACACTATAACAAAAAAAAGACGCACAAAGAAGGAGTTGCTCGATTGTAATGAAATTTCGTATGCATAGACATTTGTACCGAACTATGAAAGAATAGCGGTAGCTACAGCGTAACAGAACTGCACACTCAGCTAGGGTCTATAAGAAGCGATTCTCAATCTGATGGTCAAAATTTTTGTTGCACTGCGATTTAGGATTTCCTTTCAACGACTGAAAAAGTGCTTCGTCACAGGATTCGAGCTCATTATGAGCAACTGTCAAAGTTTGAAAAAAGTTGTATCATTGAATTGAAAGAGGCAGGTTGGTCAAATCAAAGAATCGCTCGACATATGAGTTGAGGCAATGCAGTTATTGGAAGATGCTGGCAAGAATGGGTGGACAAAGGCAGATTTCAGCGTCATGATGGTAGTAGTTGGCCTAGGGTCACAGCAGATTGGGAGGACAGATTGTCAGAAAGCTGTCATAGTATTTGATTCATCGTTATCAATCATCAGACGTGCGCCCCACTCACGAGTGTCCACCATTGCCATTCACAAATGACTGATAGAGCAAATTTACGCTTGTACGGACCACTACGCCATCTGTCACTCACTGACTGCCCACTATCGAACAGATTACGGTGGTGCATGGCTCGATCAGGTTGGAATCATGCTTACTGGTGGACGCGTATAATGTTTAGTGATGAATACCGCTTCCAGTTGTGTCCTGATGATCATCAAAGGCGTGTCTGGAGACTCCCAGGACAGCATATCGATCGTGCTTTCACTATTGCACGCTACACAGGCTCTCAACCAGAAGTTATGGTATGGGGTGTCATTTCTTTTGACAGTCACACCCCTTCGGTCGTCATTAGATATACATTTACTTACGTCGACGACATTCTGTTAACTGTATTTCTATCCTTCCTTTTGCAGTGCCTTAGCCTTATTTTTCAGCAAGATTATGCCAGACAAAATTTTGCACGTGTTATGAACTGTCTTACAGCTTATCAAAAACTTCCTTGGGCCAGCCAGACAGTCCTTTCCCTCTCCATTCGAACATGTCTGGGATATGATGGAAAGGCTACTGCATCTACCAGGAAAAGTTGATGACCTGGTCCGGCAACTGGAGCAAATTCAGCAAGAAATACTACAGGAAACCATCAGGCTGCTTTATCACTCTATGTCACGTCGTGTGGCAGCTTGCATCCAGGAGAGAGATGGGTCAACACCTTATTGAGCTCGTTACTTGTAAGCATGTAACTCTGAAATAAGTTATTCAATTTTTCTGAATTTTTAATCATTTTCTATTATGTACGTAATCTTTCTACCCACCAATTTCTTCTCTATCTGACAACTCGCTCTTGGTGCTTCATTTTTTTTATATAGAGTTATGTACCGTAAAATCCGGCGTATTACGCTCACTTTTAACACAAAAAATAAGATTGAAATTTACAGGTGCGCGTTCTACCCCGGGTATAAAAATGAGTGAGTGAGTGATTTTGGGGTTTAATGGCGCAAGAGCCGATTTCGGCTATACTGCGCCAAACATTTGTTTTAATATCTGTGGTCTAGACGGGAAGAGAAAGAAAGAATGAATTGAATGACAAGAAAGAGGGTCGAAAATAGAGAGGGATCACTAGGGTACCCCGGGTTCGTGAAGCCCGTGTTTACCAAAGACAGTAAACCCCGTGGGAAAAGGAAAAGATCACTAGGGCACCTCGGGATTGTGACACCCGTACTCACCGGTATAAAAATGAGAGCTTTAAGGTATCCGACTACGTTCGGAGACCTATTTTTTTATTTTTCTAAAATTCACTAAAAATTTTACATTTTTAATTTCATTTTTTGCACTATGATAAAAAACACAGTTATAAATAATATACATACATTAAAATTTACAAAAATTTAAATTTTAATGAAATTTTAATGAAATATTAATTAATTTTTTTAATTTTTCAAAGGCTCTATTTTAAAAATAATTTATATTTTACAAAAAAATTGCTGCAGCACATTTTTCAAACACATTTCTAGAGGTTGTACTACAAGTTTTAATCAAAAGTTATAGCTAATCGAAGCTACAACTATGAATTTCATTCAAATTTTCGATACTTTTATAAGGAAATCCAACTATAAAAATCACTAAAAATTGTTCATTCTTAGCTGCTAGTCCAACTCTAGATAATACTATTAATAACATTTGTGTAAATTTCATACAAGTATCTCTATTGGCTCTTTAGATATCACATTTGAAATATCAAGAAATTTACAAAAAAACAGTTTTGAGAAAAATGCATTTAAACTTTATAAATGTAATTTCAAAACAAAATATCACGAGTAATTACTAAAACTCTAATGATTTATATTTAACACTCCACTCCTTGCTATTTTATTAAATTTTAACTTTCTTGGGCCCTATATTTTTTTTCTGGCTGATTTTTAAAAAGGCAAAGAATGTTGTGTCGAGTCACTGTGCGAATGATGGCAAGAAATCTGTCATCAGGCAGTGTATAATAATTTGCATTTATGCCAAAAGCTTTCAAACAAACAAATAAAAGCTTTGTTAAAAATAATGACAGCAATATGGGTACCCAAAGAAAATGTTTTCAGCTCAATAAAAGTTTCTTTCAGAACAATTTGCGAAAAAACGCGTTAAATGATTTGTTTACATTTGTGTCACACCGTGGAGCAATTTTATAATAACTGCTTATCAAACAACTTTGTATACACAGGTTTAACAATATTAAAAGTTTCATGGAAAGGCTTACACCTTTATTTATATATATTTTTTTCCGGTGGGTATTCTTCATTGATACTCACACCAGCTCTCAGCTCCATTTGGGCATGGTGCATACATGGGTATCCCTCTGATGGAGCCACCGAGAAAAAATTGCCGCACTTAGCAGAGCTTTGACGTGATTGGTGTTACTGCATAATAGTTTTGAATTTTATTAATCATAACACTGGAAAGATTTTCTTTCCACCGAGGTTTTTCTGGCTTTTTCTAAGTTTTCTTTGCCGAATACTCACTCTTTCTTAGAAGTATATTAGGCACTCATTTTATGACACTGTTGACATCAAATAGATCTTTAACTAAAATGTATCCTTGGGAATCACCATCACACACCATAGAAATCAACATTGTTTTAAGATCTCGTGGTATAAAAATCACACAAAGATTTTGTACGCACAAACAGATTCCATGATTGAAGTAAATACCAGATGAATGCAGGAACACGCATGTTCGACTAGACATTTAGAATTCTACAAAACTTAGACATAATTTCCTAATCTGGAAGTTTCCCAGTGGCGATGGATAAAGTTTCTATAGAAACTTTTAGGGAAGAATGTCCATGTATCTGTCGTCAACGGATATTCCACATTCTCCAATTGACGTGTTGGAACATTTTGTAATTCTTTTTACTACCAACGCAGCAGCATTCATGACATATTAGCCGTTGATGTAGCAGCAGCCAAGACATTTCTTTCACAAAGTCTATATGCTCTTTTTGCTATATTCAGCTTAGCACGTAACTTTTTCGCAGACAAATGTCATCTTCCAAAACCTCACATTCCACAAATAAGTTGCAAATTAATTGAAGTTTGGTTTTTAAGCTTTTTAGTAGCTGAAAATTGACAATAAAAGTACATTTGGAGCATTTTAAAGTCACATTAGAAGTCAGTCCAAACAAGTAATCTTCATGCAGGTACAGATTCTTCTCAAAACAATTGAAGAAACACAAATTGAGAAAAACATACTTCCAAAATATTTAAATAAAATATTCCATAACCTCTTAATGTTCCATTAAAACATTCTTTGCACTGTGAAAAATTCTTCAGTGAATCCAGTTTTGTTCATTACAAGTTTGAATATTTGCTACTTCCAATGTTTTTGTTACCAATCTACTGTTATCAGTCCACTGTTGCATTTTCAAGAAGTTATTTTTATAGTTTTATGAACCATTAGAACTTGAATTTTTAAAAGCAGAATGTCTAGAAACCATCAACGATCAAAAATTGTACAATTAAATCGAAAAAAGTTAAGTTTTTAGAAGAAATTTAGGATCAAAATTCGTAAGGCACAAATCAAAACAAAAACATGTGAGGTCAGAAGAAACAAATGTTGCCAATCGCAAGAGTCGAATTAAAAGATCGAAATTGTTGCCCATCAATTAAATAATTTAAAAAATTGTCAGAAATAGTTTTTAAAATTATAATGGGTTGAAACTGCAAAAATTATCGATAAAACGCATGTTAAAAAGTCAACTTCCGGATTCGATTCCACTTCCGATTTCTAATGAACGCTATAATAATATTTTAAACACCTGTAATTTTTCTAACTATCGCACTGACAAAACAAAGACAGATTTGAAAAGCTAATTGCTTAAATTTTAAAATGATAAAATAAAAAGGAAATGCGATTTTTTGACCGAAAATGGCATTTTCAACGTAGTCGGA
>BMAO01000120.1:0-17310 GCA_019973975.1 Trichonephila clavata
TGCCACTAAAGAACTTCGTGTAAGAGGCAGATGCGTTTAAATCTATCGCGGCTCAAAGTCCTCACGTTGGCGTGCTGTGGTAGTTCGGAGAGAGGAGTACTAGCTCCGGTATCTTCTCGTCATTTAAACATGGTTGAAAATTTCAATATCCGTCGACAATAGCTCCACTCTCAGACTTAAAAAAGTATTCATACATTACTATTACACTCTAACTTCCCTATCACATAAAAACGATATATTTTTTCACGCTACTTATTTTTTCTGAATTGAACCATTTTATCTGGTACAAAATGTGTTTTGCACTTCTTTTTCCGTAATACTAAATAACCTATCCTTTACATGCTACAATGAAACATTTATTATTTATGGAATATTTTGAAATTTTAAAAACGCTATATGCTATAAATACATGAAAATGTGCTTGTGTTTAGTTCAAGCTCTCGTACATTTGGCGAAGACAGTCTTAATTATAATATTATTAAAATTAAGACAATATCCATTGTTATTAAAAATAAATCTAATTTTACTCATTTTATCTAACATAAAATCACTTAGCTAATGTACTTCATTTGATTACATCGAAATCATTATAACTACTTTGATTGACGTACATTTTCCGAAAAAAAGACAAATTTTTAGATACCACTAGCCACAACAACAACATAAAAATGTTTCACCAAAGAAAAAATAATAAACACTTAGCCCCAGGAAGGTCTCGGTACTGCTATTAAGTAGTTACATTTAACATCTAAGCAGACCTTTCCAATTAAACCTTGTTTGTTCGTTGGGATCTGTGCCAAATTTTGCTGTTTGAAATAAACTTTCTTATTAACCTTTGTTGCAAGTTTTTTTTGTTTGAATACGGGATGTTTTTACAGAAACTAACCTGAGAAACTAACGATTTCAAGTAACAATTTTACGTAAACTTAAAAAAAGTTTTTACTAAAAATTTCTTTGGAATATTTTACTAGATGTGGAATAACATTTAAATAACAGATTAAATGTTATTTAGTTTTGAGCACTGTTTCATATTATGCAAAGAATAAATTTTAAAAGATATAAGAAAAAGGATCAACGATACAGATATTTTTCTAAGAACATTTTATTAACATAAACGCAATGTTCTTAAAGTATTTTTGAATAGTTCTTTTGCTCTCAAGTTCTTTGAAATAAACTAGTATTTTTTTGTTGTTGTTAATTTCTGTTAATTTAAATCATGCAGGAAAGAATGGGTGGAACAACGCAAAAATTGGATGAGACACTGAAGTCACATATAGAAATTGCTAAAACTTTACACTGTGTGATATAAGAGGATTCGAAATAGTACATTTACCTACCTACACTTTTAAAGATGGCCTGTTCTATAGACAAATGGTCAGTAATAGGTGATCTGCAAAAAGTTTCGATGGCTGTTGAAAATTGGGACGTTACTTATGTTTTTTTATGATAAATCAGTTTAAAAAATGACGAGTATACAAACGTATTGTGGAAATGGATGAAAGAATTTAAAAATTAGCTACTAATTTTAGAGAAATTCTCTTTGAGTATATTACTTTTGAAGGTGTATCTAGCGACGTTTGAAGGTGAGAGTTGGCAATCATGATAAATTGGCGGCATAACACTTTGTGTGATGTGTGTCTATTCCTACTTCCCTCTAATCCCTCTTGTCTACTCTCGGACCCGGCTAGATGTGTGGGGAGAACTGAATAATCAGTCGACATGATTCCCAATTATATTTTATTGCCACAAAATATCAACAAGCACAATAATAATCAACTAAGATTGTGGTCAAAATTAAGAGCCGGAAGGTGAGACCAGTTAGCCTGGGATAATAGTTATGGACCCTCAACTGATTTCTACGATAACCTATACAGGCTCTATTTCAACTCGGCCTCGCACTACAAGTTGTCTTCTATTTAAATAATGCTTACAATACTGCTCTCCTGTAAAGTCGAAGTCCTACTGTTGTGACCTTGAACGCTTGACGGGATCAAATCCGATCCTCACTGGGAAATCTTCAATATACACTTTTATAAAGTTAGTTCCGCACTGCAATAACTCACTATCCTCCACTCACTAGCTCTCAAACCTCGCAAATACAGAATTTATGTAATAAACTTAATTTGCATAATCACGTTTTCTTACCTTCGGTGAAAGTTGGTTGAGTAAAATATTTCCCTAAAAGATTCCCCGAGGAGTTAGTGGAAGGAACCGTATTATCCCTCACAACTTTAGCTTATGCTGCCTGTCTGGTATAGTGGTAAATGATGTTGTGCCGTAAAACCTGGGTTCGAATCCCGGAGAAGGCATGGATGTTTGCAAATGAATAGTGCATTTGCGTCATGAGGGTACTTCAAAATAGTCATCAAGCCACAAGTCCTTCGTAAGGTTGTGGAAGGGAAGAGAGGTGGGAGGTCTCTTACCCAAAATTGGGGTGGAACTGAGCCAATCGTACTGTCCTGCATGGTGCCATACTACGGCTAACGGCAGGTGTACATGTAGTCATTAATCGTGTTGAAATCCGTGTACCTCGATCTAACATTGCTAGACAGGCCATTTGTAACAACCACAGGCACTTTAGTTTGTTGATTTTGCTTTGCGTTGCGTTGCATGTCGGTTTGGTCTTGAGTTTGTTTAAGTTAATTTTCAGTGCTATGGGAATGTAAGTAGAAAGATAAATAAATGACAAAGTAATTATGATTTTGAACCAAATATTAAGTTATGCATTTGGTGGTTCACGAAGCTCTAAGAGTTGGCAATCGCTGCTACAGACGAAGTTATGAAGCAACAATGTTTTCTCGGGGTTTTAATACATTTCATTTTCACTTTATTCCTTCCTGAATTTCTGTTATATTTCGTTCCTAATTCAATTTTATTTTGTAAGCAAGAACTTTATCATGCGCTATTGATTCTACATCTTCCAGCCATTCTCTCAATTGCTTATTTAATTTCTATCTTGCCCGCAATTTAGAATATAATATATTCATGATGCGAATAGCACTAATGCTTAGGGTATATTATCAAGCATTTTTGCATTGGTTTTGTAGATTTAACTGCAATAGAGTTGTTATGCCTATGACTTTAAAACTTAGGATAAATTCCAGCTTCAAGAATTATTTATTTGAAACTTGCATTTTCTGTCTTCCGTTTAAGATACTTAACAATTTTACTTGCCTCAAATTGAGGTATATTTAACTTTTAACTCAAAAATAAAAAAATATAGGGAATTATTCAATTCAATTTAACTGCTTAAGTTCTTAAATGTTTTCGATACTTAAAGAAACTAAATTCAAAATAAGGCCAACCATTTTATGCACAACAAAGTTCCAAACACTGTAATGATAACGCTTTATTTCTTCGTTCCTTCAATTATTATTTTACTTTATTCAGTTTTGAATAGCATTGAATCTGAAGAACCAGTGAACATATTTTATGTTAAATATTCAAGTTATTATCCAGAAATATATTTTTTAATAACTATACATTCTTTTAAAAATAACGTACAGTGCTATTTTGTACCACAGATATATTTTTCATCTTGAATTATTTGAGAGCTAATTTCGAACGAATAAAAAAAAAGCAAAGTTATGACTCGTCCAACAATAATTTTTTCCCCACTTTCTAAAATAAAATCTTATAAAAATTGATATATCATGTCATAAAAGATAAGATTCTTAAATTTCAAGTTCATTTAAAAAAACTGAGACTAATTAAAAACTTCGTGGGATTCCTAAAGATTAAAATAAAATGAGATTGGTTGTGTGCCAGAAAGAGCTATGAAGTCATTAAGAAAGTGATGAAGATAAAAAATAATAACCAAGTAATATTTTGTAAGCTTATTGAAACATGCCACGTGTGTTGTTTTCTTTGCAGCAATACTCTCATTGTGGGAAGGCTATATTTTATAGGCAAAGTGTTCGCTTTCCAGGTTGGACTTGAAAAATAAGATAATGGGAACCAAGATGTGACTAAGATTACCAGATTGGAAATTTTATCGCCCTTGGCGAAAAATTTGGAGAAAGATTCGATATTGCCAAGGAATCCTCGAGAAGCCTCTAAGATTGGATCCTTCCAGAAATTTCATGAAGGACTTTCGAAATAAAGGTCGAATCAGTTCAGAAGAGAGTTCAGTCGTGTGCACTGACTGCGACAAGAGAGAAACTATATCTATGTGAGTTCCTGCTAGATGAACAGTTTGGAGAGCCGTTTGTGGAATCTCGTAAAAGTTTGTTTATAACGAGGGCGATTTGCATTATTATAAATAATTTGTTACAATATTTCGTTGTGTATATACGTCAATGTGTAGTCATCTGTTTGTCCTTTTCTATTAATAAATCTGTTTTCATGCACGGAATTTTTATAACAATATTAAAGTTCTACAGTACAAGTATTTGGGATTAATTAGGAAAATAAGAATCTTTCTTATGTTAATTATTATTGTTATTACAATATTTAAATATGATGGAAATGAGAGTTCTACATGATACAGCAATGGCAGAAGTCGTTATAAATTTTATTTTTGGAATAAAGCTCTTTTTCTTAAAATTCGTATTACATTTCTTTCTATTTTAATAATCTAAAAGATATTTAAACTACTTTTAAAAAAATTAAAGCAGACTGTAGATATTTATCCAAGCTATACCACTGATTTTATTTAGTTTTTGAATATTTTCCAGACAAATTCATTCGGAATAAAACATAAACTCAGACAACCAGACATCTTTCAATATGTTTTTTCTCCTTTTTCCTCTACGCAAATGATTTATTGACTGATATTAAATATTAAAATCTTTAAAAATAAAGTTCAATGATCGTTTGTTGAACGTTTTTTAAAGAGAAAATTTATACTTCATTATAATACTAGACGTTAAAAAAATTTATACATTTATTTTAGCATATTTTAAATTATTGCAAAATAAACCGAAATGGAATTAATGGTGTAGGCAAATAAAAAAAGTTGTAGTTAAAAAAATTATAACAACATAAAATATTCCATTCAAAGGAATGAAAAATTTCCTAAATTAAAAAATTGTGAACTGAACCATGAAACAATCAAAAATAATCAGACTTAGAATACCATTAAGGTGAGTCTATAAACTAAAAATCCACAATTCAAAAATTTCTTATCGATATAATTTAACTCAGGATAATTTTTATCTTAATCAATTTTTCGGTTTGACTACTTGGCAGAAAAATGAACATTTAGAAAATCTAAACAGATAGTTTTAGTCATAAATTTACTTTTGAAAAACTCAAATAAAATTAGCAATAAATTTAAAAGACATATTTCCTTGAAAAATCTGCTTTTATAATTCATCATATCAAATCTTTTATTTTCTTTTTAAAAGCATATTCGATTACTTTGAATAAATATAATAATTAACAAATTAACTTGAATCAACTCAGTTTGAAAAAACACCATTTTGCAATCATATGTTGGAAAAATGCCTTTTTTATATTTATCAACTATACAGAAAAATGGGGGGGGGGAGTATTTGGGGTAATCCATCATCATGCAACCCTCCCGAAACTACGCTGTCATCACTCGGCGTGTCTCACAGACGCCATTGAATTTATCTTCAATAGCATGTTCGGAAGTTTAGCAGCAACTGACAACTACTCTGTGTGATGAAGTCATATTCGCCACCAGTTTTTCAAACTTTATGCGTAAACGAATCCTTTTAATACGATGCAAGTATAGAGGATGAAGAAGTTTTAACTCTGCATGCATATTCGATTCACACAAAGCAAAAACAGTTTTTTTTAATAAAAGTTTGTGAGAATCACTATTATTTTTTTAGTTAGTTTATTTTATAGATATAATATTATTTTTCATTCTGTCAATTTCTATTCGTTCTCTTTGACTCCTGATGGTGTTTATTGAACTATGCGAAAATCCCAGAACTTGCTTTCTAGTTAGGTATATAATGTTATTGCTGAACGCAGTTGAAAGGCAAATGTAATGTAACAAGTTCTTTTATTGCATTTTACTTTAATTTTTTGTAGTAGTTTCTTAGTACGAAAAATTGTTTTAGGAAATGGTAGGTTGGGATGATTTGATTTTGTTATGATACGTTAATCGCGTCAGTTTTGTACGCATTGAATACGAAAACAAAAATAGTACATTTTGGGTACCGAATGCTTTTCTTTTACTGTAAATGCAAAAATGACACACAAGTTGCAAAAAAATATGCAGTGAAAATGTGCTGTAGCTGACAGAACTATGAATAATTAGTTTGCTAAGTTTAAAGCAGGTGATTTCAACCCTGAAGGTAAAGAACGCCTAGGTAGATTGACGCTCCACCATAAAGATAAGATTAAAACAGTGAAAGAAAATTTTTTTTGACTGTAATGCAGAGAAACAATGACTTATACCTTTTAAAAATTAATAATTTTACTTTTGAGTGTGTTCAGCAGTTTAATACCTTGAAACTTTCTTTAGTAATATTAATAAAGGTAAAGCTTGAAGTAAATAATAGCTACTTATGGCAAATAAATATTTCTATGAGCTGAGAAGCCAATTTAAGCCTAAATTTAGTTATGTCAAAACAAACCTTAATTAGACCGATTACTTTCTATAGCAGTGAGGGCTGACTATTAAATAAATCTAAAAAATATAAGCTGCTGGTTTTTCAGAGAAAAATACTCTGAAAGATCTTGAATGCAGTCAAGCAAAATGTGTCTATAGAATAAAGTAAAATTTACGGCAGATTTAAAGAACCGTATATTGTCAAAGCCATAAAGGCTAGCCGCATTAGATAGCTGGGACACCTTTTTAGGTATGACAATACAAATCCAACTAAATTAGTGACATTTTCGAAAATTCAAGTCACACGAAAAAGAGGAAGCCCCTGGTTTCCCCAAGGTGGGTTGATTCTGCTGAGAGAGATCTTACGGATCTAGCAGTCAACCATTGAGAATCTATTGCTCCAAAAAGAGTCAGATGGAGGAGGCTCACGGAAATAGTTTTGGTCTGTGACAGACTTCATGCTGCTGCTGAAGAAAAAGAAGTAAATGCAAAAATACTACAAGTGGCGAACAAAATATGCAGTGAGAAGGTGTTGTAGCTGACAGAGTGGTGCGGAATTAGTTTGCTACAAGGGTTGCCCAAATGAAAAGTGGGCATTTGCGATTGCTTCAGAATGAGTGCAACTGTAGCAGAACAGCCAAATAGAGACACGAAGGACGGAAGGAAGTGTACACCGCATATGATTTTTAATAGTGAAACTTGTTAGTGGTAGAGGAAATTATTCGAAAGTAGATTCGTGCCATTTTAAGATGCGTCCAGATCTGAACAAATTGAAAGAGTATGGTTTCTGAGATTGGAGGAGGTGAGTTTAATGCGGACATCAAAAGACGAATAGTAGCAGTCTATGGCGAGCACTGTTTAGATCAAGGGTCTGGGAACAGCTGTTGTAAAAGTTTTCGAGAAGGGTAGCAAATGATATCGAATCTTTTGCGCAATGTCCGTCCACACGACTAACGTGAGACAAAGTCAACTTTAAAAAAATCTATTGGGAAATGTTAGAGCTCCCGACTTACAGTCCGGATTTGTAACCTTTTAACTTCTAGGCCTTAAGGCCACTTTAGATAGTATTACGTTTCTATTTGGGCGATGAAGTGAATGAAGCTGGACAGGACTTTTTCAAGAATCGACCACGTACTTTCTAGAGTGAAGGCACATATCTACTACCGAAGCGATGGGATCTATGTCATAATCCCTAGTGTGATAGCTTTTGATTTCCAATAAAATAATTCTTTTAATTGAACTGTCGTCCACTTTTCCTTCGAGTAACCCTTATAAATTTAAAGACGGTGAGTTCAACCCTGAACGTCAAGAACGACCAAATAAGCCCTCCACCACAGATGAAGATCAGATTAAAACTGTGTGAGAGAATAGTATTTCGAATATAAAAATCAAAAATCCACGAGTGTTTGTGGAAGCTTAGTTGCATAAAAAATTTTTATACAGCGATTTCTTTGGAGTTAACAGAGAAAAATTTAATTGATTGCATTTTCATTTCATGCTCGCTCAGTAAACACAACAAGGAGACACTATTTTTGATGCAAATAGTGACGGAAAGGAAAAGGGGTGAAAAATGAATAATTTGTTGTAATATTGTGTGAAAAAATATTGGTGAAGAGGAATAGTCGCCTTCAACTACTCTCAAAATCGGTCTTTATCCTAATAAGACCAAGCCCTGTGTTTAGTGGGATTGGATAAAAATCTTGCATTATGATTTTTTACACAATGGAATAAATTTAGGGAAGTGTTATTTCCAATTAGTTGATTCAAAGAGGCAACAATTAAACAAAAATATCGAGTCTCTGCACCCAAAATATAAACACATGGGGCAAGGAATTTATACATGAGCATTGTAAAAAAGGTAGGAAAATATACGAGATGAGAGAGGTCTTATTTTAATATAAACGTCTAGATTGGGTCCTTTAAGATTTAGTTGTCCATTGATTTGTACAATCTTCCTCTTTTATCTTTTCTCTGATTTACTTATCACTTTCTGAGAATTTATTTCGTCATAAAAAGATTATTCCTTATCAAATAAATTACCATTGCAATATTATTAATTACCACAACTTCATTAACAAGGACATATTACCCAATTATCTACGTTAAATATTCAAATGCACCTCTTTCTTTGTGAAGACTCCTACCAATAGACGAATCACTCAGCAGTGACTGTCATCATCATATTTCATGCCAAGTAATCCATTATTTACCTCCCTTCCAAGTAACAATTTAGTCATAAATAACAATCAAACTCCCAAAATAAATAACAAAACGTCAAATTACAGGTCACTGACACTACCTCCAGGAATAGACCGTGAAGAGCTTTCTAAACATGCAAATTTATAAAATCTTTAAATAAAGATACACTTAAACAACTATCAGGAGTCATTTCAAAAACGTTCTATATCATAATGAACAGAGACGTGAAAGTAGCACAAATTTGGGGGAAATATTCTACACTATTTGATGTACGGCGTTTGCGAATGACACGCGATATGGCGTGAGACGTTGTGCAATGGGTTGAGAACCGGCCGCAGAGGGGGCTTCGCCACACTCAGCTAAATAGTTGACCACACTGGCGGGAAATAATGAAACCGTTTTCTGGCCTCTTTTTTTCACGCGAGAGTTTTGTCTTCTTAAGAAACTGGACGATGAGTCACTTAAGTTCGTGTGGACTTATCTCTCTTGTATTTATGAAATTATCATTGCATGATATTATATTTTGTTCAACACTACAAATTTGTCATTGTTTTTATATAATATAATACACTTATATAAAAATTTTTTTATTTTTCACCAGATAAAAATTTACTTTTGGGAATTAACTAACTTTTCCCCTGCTATTGCGAATTTGCCGTCAAAGCTTTTAATGAAATTTACTTAATCTATTTGTTTCCAAAGTATGATTTCTAATAAAAATCTGAAAAAACACATTAAAAACTATAAAAATTGTCTATCGTTCGTAATGCTTTTGGGGAAATCGTAGCAATTAAATCCAATTCGGTTGTAAGGCGAAATATAAATTTGAACCTTAAAATCTTCCATTTCAAACACAAAACTAAACTAATTAATTCCAAAGCAATAAAAATAGAATAAATACAATTTCATCGCCAGATGTTTATTTCCAAAACTATGAGCTAAATAATAATACAATTTAATTATCTTGTCTGCAGACGATATTTTATGAATACAATTGCGAGATTTAATTAGATTTACGAAAGTCAGAGACGATTAGTTACAAAATATCCCGTACAAAATATTACATTTAAAATAGTACACTCAATAAAATATTATAAAGTAGGTTATTTAATTTTGATTAATGGCTATAAAGATAATTTGATAACATTACAACGATTCTGCGATTAAAATGAGAATCCTAGAATGTCATTGGATAAGTTCATTTATGCCGCAAATTTAATCAAAAGATTTTTCTTGTGTGTAATGGTAAGAACAATTAAGTAAAATAAATATAATGGTTATCTACATTTAAAAAATGGTCCATGATATTGTTGTTCTCAAAATAATGATAAAATTCCAAATGATTAAGAATTAGTTATAAAGTCTCGAGATAAAAATGGTGGTCATTTACATTAAAACTTTTAATATAAATGAGTATTTATATTAAAAATCTGTCTCCATGTAAACAAACGAGTTATTTATAATCACTGTATTCATTTGTATGCAATTAAAACTGTTAATTCTATTCCAAAATTTTCATTAAAATATTTGATTTCAAATTTGATAATCCGATGCAGAATGTTGAAACGTGTGAGATTTTAACTGCTTAAAGGGAGCAATAAAGATACATTATATTAACAATATAGCCATACTGATAAGGGCAGTCATTGGCTTATCTATCACACCAATTACATTGTGGGAACATATCACAGACGATACGAGAATTGAAGGGCCATTTTGGAAATACATAAGGTGGAGTGTCTATAGATATAAGTTAGTATATTGACTTCAGTGTAGCATATGCCTCGTCTGTCCTGTGAGATATTCGTTGCTCCATAGAAATTTTGTTCTTTATATGTACCTGATTTATTATCAAATATTTTATTGGAGGATTTTAAAATATGTTCTATACTTTGCTTCTAATTATACGACATCTGTTTTAAAGTATTTTTTTTTAAATATTAATTCTTTTTTTTTTGTAAAATTATATAAATTGTTTTCTCCTTATCTGCAAGTGGTAAATTTAACATTCGATTCTCTTAAATTTGTAATTTTTAAAAATGTAATATGTAGATTTGTGAATGCAACTCTCTTATAACTTTTATTCAATATTTAATTTAATTTTGGTACTGTAAATTTAATATGAATCCATTTGTAATACAATTTGTTTTGGCTGTGCTATTGAATTCACTGTTACTTTTAATGCCTGTATTTATGAAATACTGTTACATACACATTTTCTATTAATAAATAGATAAAATGCAAGAAAATTTATTTTATTTTTAAAAAAATTTGTTTTATAAATATTATTGGAATTTCCTGCTAGAGGATCAAATTGAGAATTTTTTAATTTCAAAAATTGTGGTTTAGGAAGTAAACATTTGAAAAATGAATTAGATTTGAGGCACATGTTGCTATACCAGAATACATAAAATGAGTGAAAAATATTAGAATGAGATGTGAAAATTTAACTTTTGTATTGTATTAAACAAAAAAGAATTCACTTTCAATTACTATAAAAATAATACCTTATTTGATTAAGAATTTTATGAATTTCTTATGATCAAATAAGTGTTCAATATTTCTTTATTTCACTAGAGAGAATCTTTAAAAAAAAACAAAAAATAAGTTTGGAAAAAAATAACGAAAAACGACATTAAAATCCATTTTGAGAAAGAATTAATCCTAATAAATCTGAATAAGTAAAGTTGGGATTTGTAACTCATTTATTACAATTAAAAAGAGTTTAAAGAAATAATTATGTATCGAAAATTTAACAATTAATTTTTTTTTAAAAAAGGAATGTTTTGTAATAAATAAATTATTTTGTATGTAATTAAAAGAAAATAAATAAAATAAAGTTCAAAATGTGATTTTCCATGATGGTGTCCCTAGATAATTATTTGACATTTAAAAAAATAAAGCATGTTTGCTATTTTTTAATTAGTATGAATAACAAATTCTTGTGATAGATTCGAGAGGAACAACAATATTTCAATCACAAGAAATATAAAAAATAAAATCTAGGAAATAAAATAATTTTTTCGTTAGTTTTGTACTTTAGTTATAGCCGTTATCTTATAATACATCATCAATGATCAAGAAAATGGAATTCTTAACTGTTTCAAAAACAATTTATTTATGACTAGTTTGATTCGGAGAAGCACTTAAGAACTGTTTTCTTAAATAAGTTAATCGCATCTGCATGATATTTTTCAATTAAATTTATGTTAAACATAAAAACTGCATTTTGTAGCTTTTATTAAACTATAATGCTATTAATATTTTCAGTTCAAAATTATAATACTTGAATATCATTAAATAAGATACAAAAATGTAATAGAATTCCAAAATAAAACTCGATGAATAATATTTTACTTAAGGCGTTCTGTTAAGCATTAGAGTTTGTTGTCTGAACTCGGGAAACTATTTCAATTTTTAAATACAGAAAATAAATCGTTTGCCAATTTTTTTAAATAACAGTTTTTTTACAATAAAAAAATCAACTATAAAATGATAAATATGTAAATTTTATTCTAGATTTTTTATGATTGTACGCTTTTTTTATTCAAAATTAATTTGCTTATATCACACTGGAAAGAACACTTTAAAATAAATGCTTTCTTCTTGTCATTGGCATTCTAAAAACCCAAAAGTATATAAAGTATGGTCCTAATTAAAACTTATTCCGAGTTAAATTATCGAATAATTGTTTTCTTTCAATGTTTTGTTGAGAATGATACGCCATTTTTTTCATAAATTTTACTAATACTTTTTCAAAATGAATTCTTGTATGAAGTTAAACGGACATTACAAATAAATGAATTAAGACAGAAAAAAAGCATAAATGATGATGAAATGATCTGTTGATTTTTGTGGATCGAAAAATTATAGCTACAATACGTGCTCATGAATTTATAAATGAAAATTCCCCTGACACACATTCGGGTGACTTAAATATTAATCGAACACATTAGTTTTCTTTTCCCGTCATAGTTTTTCACCCTATAATCGAAAAACATTGAATTTTTTTGGGAAGGGGGGGGGGGGTTTCAAGGGATAATTACTGATTAATTTTGTTCTTAAAATTTTGTTCAAGGCCTCGACAAAATGTTTTTTGCTGGAACTAATAAATATTCAATATTAGAGTAAAAAATGCATTTGTTTGGGAGCAAAAATTTATTTCCAAAATACAATTATATTAATAAAGTATATTATATATATACAGTGGTGGCAAAAAGTCCTGAACATACTCATTTTTTAGCGTAATTTTTGTGTTTGACTTCATTTTTCGTTGTGTAATTATCGCACTATCTTAAATATTGTTATTGATTTTAATGTATTTTTATGCTGATTTCAAATCTACTACTAGTTTCTTAATGACTAAAATATTTTTGTAGTAAAGCTGCCTGAACACAATAAAGTGAAATATGTGCAGAATAAAACAATATAGAATAACATAATATGCAAAGAAAAATTAAAAGGAAAATTGACAAATATGGTATATTTAATAAGCATTTTGAAAATTACATTGTTGTCACATGTTAGAAAATCAATATTTTATGGGCCAGCCGTTTGCTTTAATTACGGCTCTACATCTTTTTGGCATGGAATGCACCAATTTCAAAAGAAGATCTTCCGTGACAATATGGTTGAAGGAAAATATTAAAGCTGCTAAAGTACCATGTGGCCTTTCTACTGTTGTGAGAACTTTGAAAAGATTTTCTGAAACAAATTTTATTGCGGACAGGGGGCGATCAGGACGACCGAGAAAAACATCTTTACGGGAAGACAGGTTATTGCGCAGAATTTCACTTTCAAACAGAAAGCTAATTCCTCGCAAATTTTGAAACAATGGACTTTGACATCAAATGTGAGTGTGTGCCAAGAACTGTTAGAGGAAGACTGCTGGAAATTGGGTTACGATTCTGTAAAGCGCGCCCAAAACCATTACTGACTGAATTTCAACGCAGGGGGCGATTGACGTGGGCAAGGGAACATTCATTATGGACTATTAAAGACTGGGAAAAGGTAATATTTAGTGACAAGGGGAGTCAGTTTTGTATTTCTGGCAACCAAAGTAGTGTCAATGTAAGACGACACACTCATGAGGAATTCAGCCCTCAGTGTCTGAAGCCTACAGTAAAGTACCCGACAAAAGTGATGGTACGGGGTTGCATGTCTTCTCATGGTGTTGGAAGACTTCACATCGTTAGCGGAACAGTGAAAGCATGGATTACATTGAAATACTACAAAATAAATTGCTACCAACTGCGAGAGATCTTTTTGGGAATCAGTCATGGGTTTTTCAGGACGATAACGCCCCTTGTCATCGTGCAAAGGTAGTCCAGAAATGGTTGAAAGACCTACTGTGAATAGAATGAACTGGCCAGGACAGTCTCCGACCTTAATCCGATAGAGAATTTATGGTTTAAAATTGGTTATGAAATTTCAAAGAAAAACTTCAAACAAACGTGAATTAATTGAGGCTTTAATATTTTCCTTCAACCCTATTGTCACGAAAGAACTTCTTTTGAAATTGGTGCATTCCATGCCAAAAAGATGCAGAGCCGTAATTAAAGCAAATGTCTGGCCATAATTTTTTTTTTTTTTTTTTTGCGTATATGAATGAAAATTGTTAACTTCACATGAAACGTGAAGCGTCATTTTTAAGAAATCATTTGTTAAGTTTTTTAGAAATTTTTCATAATTTCAAAAAATATTTAAATATTTTAAAGTAAAATAATTTAATGCTCTTATTGTACATTTATGTTCGTCCTCTTAAAAGGGTCTTTATTAAAGAAAATTTCAAAAAAAAATGTGTATAAAAAAATGCGTAATATTTCCAAGTTTAGAATACTTTAGGTCCCTTAATTGTTAAAAATTATTGCTCTCAGTTTTGAGAAGACATTAAAAGTTAAAAATTCTAACAATTTTTTTTTTTTTTTTTTGGTAAGCCGATAAACTTTGTGTATAAAATGTATCGCTTGTATAAATTTATTAAAATTATTGCATAAATATATTCAATTATATAATATTTTAAATTAATTTTGTTTAAATACATTTAAAATAAATAGATATGTTGAAAAAAACTCTTAAGAAAAAAAGTTTAAGAATTGTTACTTTCCAAACTTCAACTATTTTTATTTTTAAAAAGAGGAGAGAGAAATTGGGTATCCTATTTAAATTTTTTAAATAATTTAATACTTTAGTATGTTGTAAACATTTATTTCACCGTTTGAAACTTAACTGCTTTGATGATTAAGATATCGGTAAATTTATTAAGTTAAGCAAAAAAAAAAAAAAAAAAAAAAAAAAAAAAAAAAAAACCTTTTTAATTTGATTTTTAGCTTAATACATTGTTTTAAATATCAAGTAATTTTTTAAAATTTATTTATAATCCTAAGAGAAAAGTATTAGCTAAAGCTTTCGAAATAACAAATAAAAGAGATCGTTGATTCTTCTTTTTTCTTACCCAAAATAGGGATAAAAACTCTCTCTATATATATACATATCAAAACAATATACAGACATATACATTTATTAAATATAGTGATGAATCGATAGAATCAAATAAACTCAATACTTTTTCAGAATTTTTTTCCCATATCCTAATTTAATGTTTTTGAAAAATATCGCTAATCGCGAAAATATTTTTATACATTTGTTTGCATTTTATATTCTGAATTTATTTATCTAGATTTTGAATTAACTCAAATATGAACATTCACTAACTAAAATTATTTAATTCTGAAACAAATAATTTCTGCTTAGGATATTACTTTTTCAATCTATATTAAGTTAAAAATCACATGCTAAAATTTAAAAAGTTATGATTGACATTGAAAATCAAAGTTCACCACATAAAAACAAACTTTTTAACAATTTCCATAAATAAAACACAATATAAAATTGAAATTTTCCTTACCCTCCACCGCTGCCACCCCTAAAATAATTAAGATAATCCAACGTAGCATCCCGCTGAGCCACAGGATCCAGAATGCGCAAAGAATCAGAGGTAGGAAAAATCACAACACTCGCATCTGAAGCATTGAAATAACTCAACTCTCCAGAACGCGCGTTTCGTTTGGCTGACGATATCTGATCTGAGCAAACGATGCTCGAGCTCTCCGAAAGGGAGGATGCGAACGATCGATCGAGTGACGTAACGGTTAGGGGGTGTGGGCGAATCTGAACAGGACACTACCACCGCATGACGACGCACAAGGTAACTCTTTGGAGTAGCGCCGACTTTTCGGTCCGCCCCCTTCAAAATAGGTTTCAATTTCTCAAAGTCGACCTTTTTCCTGAAAAAGGGTTCCATAGTACACTAAACGTGGTATTTATCAGCTTTTTTCCCCATTCACGATCTCGTGAAAGGTTGATACTTTAACCTTTTCTTCGGGAACCGAATTCTTCAGAGTATAATGGAAAAGTGTCGTAACTAAATAAGTTTGCTGTCAACGCGCAGCGACGGGACGTCAAGATTGCAATAATATGATCTCTATAGCTTTATTGGAAGGCTTTCAATTTAAATAGAAATTTTCTTCTATAGTTTACAGAAAATTCTAATATGTAAGATTAGATATTCAAATGTCTGATATGGAAGATAAAGAATATTTATTTTTTAAAGCATTTTATCATGTAAAATACTTCTATAATATTGATAATAATACTTTCTGTGTCAAACATTTCATATTTTTATTTATGTATCTTAGACTTTTTTTTATAAAATAATAATCTGAAATTATCCAAGAGTATTTTCCATGGTACTATATACCTAATCGGTCCATATAAGGTCTAATATGATTATAAAGGAGTTAAAATAAAAGTAACTATATAAATCTTAAATTTAAATTTTCTTAAAAGTTTAATATAGTAAAAATCGTTTAACACGTAACTGAAACATTTCTTCCTGTTAAAAGATATTTTAAAAGCAAGCAAACGTATATTCAACAAAACTAACTTTATTGGAGTACATTTTATTTACATTGAGATGTATGTATGCACGTATCTAATAAAAATAAATGAAACAAAAACATTAACAAGAACATAATGAAATTTGCTACAAAATTGAGCAATACCTCAATATTTACGGATTTCTGTTTTCGTCTTCTGTTTTGATCAAATGGCTTAAGAATCTCCATCTTCATTTTAAGCAAAATAGCACTTTGTTCCTTTTAAAATTCTTTAGCTAAAGCTCCCTCTAAACTGTTTATCCTTGTGCTCGTAAAGAACATTTTGCTAAAATAAAAAAGAATAAAAAAACGTGAGCGAAACTCACTGATTTTTACTCACACTACGATGTACCCGTTACCGAATTCAAAAACCAACTGATGAGAGATGAAATGCTTTGAGTGGCGTTTGTAGGGGGGTGGGGAGAGTGATAAACAAAATTGGCTCGTGTCACAAACTGTTCCGAGGGCATTCCAAATCTAAGTCATTCTTTTTTTTACAAAACATATGAAACCACCTATCTTTCATTTCTAGCCGTACAGCTGATGTTTTTCGTATTTTGTTTATTCCCTGAAGGGAGATCTTTTCGTGTTAAGTGATTTTCGTTTTGTGTTAAGATAAAACAAAATGCATGAAAATACATAGTA
>BMAO01000121.1:0-17299 GCA_019973975.1 Trichonephila clavata
TTGTTTGAACTTTTTATTAGACTGAGCACTAATCCATTGGAACGTACGTTTAATGTATATTTTTATGAACTTTCTGATAATCATTTGGTTATCAGTAGGTTACAAAATTGAAATGTAAATAAGTAATGAACTCAAAACATAGATTAATACTTCTGCCTCAAGAGGGAAACACTTTATTACAGGATATTGCTTTGAACTACAGAGTTTTAATAACAAACTATTCGGGGATTTTATTTATAATATAATAAAGTGTGAAGTAAAGATATGATAATTAACCCATACCTAGTCTTAGTAGAGCATGATCTTTTGACTATTTCACTTTAGATTAAACAGTGATATTTTGTATTTTTAGATCATTTGTGAATGTTCGATTGAAATGATATTTGTTAGAATATTGGCACCTATTCTTTATATCCGAAAGAATATTATCGCTTGAGCTTCAAAACATATCCTTCTTTGTAGATCTCTACACAAATATATTTCAAAAATTAGCATCCTGAAAGAGTTCTAATTTACATCAGAACAAAATGATTAAGAAACTTCTGTTTTATATTGAATATGAAGGTAAACGAAAAATACTGAGGAAAATGCATAAATAAATACTTTCTCCTTCTGGATATTCTCATCATTCAATGAAAAGCTAAGTAGTATCTTTGGTTTGTTTATTATGTTGGATACAGACAAATCACGACTATGCCGTCCTAACAGCATGAATCTTTCTCAAAAAGATGTTCGAACAAGATTCCAATCCGCCCATTAGTTTTAATGGTCATGGAATTCCATGCTTTACTCTCCAATGGAAACCTAAAACTAAAAGAATGATGTTTCAGCAACTGTAGAAAGAAATATACAATGCAATTAAAATACGGGCAGTTGGCGTGAGGTTTTTTCCCCTATTAAAATGGTATTTCATAACAAAAGTCACACTGAATATTAACGCCTTTTTTGTTTTGCACTCACTGGAGTGAATATTTGAATAGTCGGCACACAGTTATGGATTCATTGCAAGCATTTGCATGAAATATATGCAATACTCCCCTTTCAATGTAAATAGAAGTGCAGAATATTTCATACACAATGTTTTAAAAGGAAAAGATATAGTTTGTTTTCATTAACTTTTCAGAGTGAGATCTATTTGGGAGCCGTGTCGGAATTGGAGCTACGCTTTTTCATTGCTTTTTAAATTCGATATTGAGTCTTCAGAAATGTTTTCTCTAACGGAAACAGTGAAAATGAGTGCATTGATGATATGTATTTTTTATAACGAGACCAAACTCATCCTTTCAGTTTTGTATGGGAATGAAAACAAAATGAACTCAAATTGCAATTTAACTTTTAGATACCTTGTAGGGGTAACAGTTCCCTACATTTCGGGATGAGTGATTGGATGTATAAAAATATAAAAATGATATAAATAGATAATTTATTAATTTAATGAATAAATGTATACAATTACATAATTAGATGCATTTTTATAAATCAGTTATTATATTATTAATATTTTTACATGTATAAAGTGGACTAAAACTTCCAATGAATTGAAGTAAAATCTTTAAAGAAATTTTTATCAAAAACCATTCCAATGCATTTCCCCAACACAGTTTCATTCTACATTTTACTTATTGTACTTTCTTGATATTAAAATTGTATACTTAATTTTTTTAAGGAAATATTTACTAAGTGATTTGAAGAAAAATAACATATAAAGCGATAAAACTTCGAGTTTAATCTCGAAGTGATTTTTTATACTATGCGGTCAGAGACACCTTAAGGCATGGGCCCTCCCTATTCATAAATTAGAGAAACTTACGGACACGGCTCCATGACAAGGTCGTCTCCTCCACACTAAAAATTTTGCACACTACGCCTCGAGAAAAGCAGTGCATTTTCTTTTATGCAGATCTTAGATCTCCCATTTACAGATATTAAATACGAAAAAACACATCTATTTAATGGTTGAATGTGTACATTTTTATAAATAAGGGGGGGGGGGGTGCATTTCTACTTTTTCTTCTTTTTTTTTTTTTTTTTTTGCTCTAGGTATACTCCTTGTGTGCCGACAAGTATAACATGAGGCTTACAAACGAGCCGTTTGTGTTAGTGATATTTTTATAAATGTAAAGCTGCGTAAAAACGTTCTCTAATGGAGAATAGAAAATACTTTGAGGTACTCTACTATTCGTTTTAAACATTCAGAAACACCTTTTTCAAATACGTTTTCACTCCATGTGCGTAGTTGGCTTGGCACTGGCCTTGTACGCCACAATTTATGGGTTCGCCCCCGGCATTAGTCGGTGGATTTCTTATGATGCAGAAAATGGACAGTGTCCAGGTTGTACGATTATGCGGCATGTTAAATACCCCTAGAGTGCTTCTTTGGCTTGAATTCTCTTGGCAAAATCAAATTCCATGTACCATTTTGCATCGTCAGAACTCAGGTGCCTCCTACTGTGGAGGAAATTGAGCATCAAAATTACGTCACGGCAATTGGTATCTACTTATTCAGTGCCCCACTAAAAAGTGATACCTGTTCCCGGGGAATGTACTAGGTCAGCAATGGTAAAAATACCAATCCGCAGCCCAATTTGAAATGAAATAAAAATATATCTTCCTTAAAAAATAACAGTTATTGCATTTTTTAGTGTTTTGTTTTTGGAAACAACAAATAAAGTGACCTTTCGAACTGATTGTCGAAATACATGTTCTGTTTAGATGTTCATAAGATGGAATGCTTTCCAACTGCGTTTCAGTGACAAGGACGACACCGTAGCCGTTATTTCCGGCTGTGCACCGCTCCAACATGGACCGATTTGTCGTTTTTGTTTGGATGTTTCAGTATTCGAAATAGGGTTAAGAGAACCCATTTGGAATAAATTAAACTTTTTAATTGAAACTAGGGACGTATGAAACAAGAATATGTAGAAAAGAAAATCTTTGCAATTTAAATCTAAATAAATCCATGAATAAAAGCAACAGCCTTTTTCTTTTACGTGCCAAAAACACAAATCAAAATTGAATTCTAACAGTCAACTGGACTTTTCTCCACCAAAATTCATTGTAAAAAGAATGACAACTTGAGCATCAAAGTATCAAACGAATGTAAATAAACGATCAGTGAATTAAATTCACAAGCAAGAATAATTAGAAAAGTTATTCACTCGAAGCAAACGAGAATAGTAGGAAAGAAAATAATTTCCGACGTCAATAAATAGTATATTAAAGATAATTTCAAAGAACCTATTTCATATTTACATATTGCATATTTCGATTTATATTCAGATCTAAATGACCCACATAGTTTATTTTTTATGTATAGCAAACCCCTCGAGCCCATTGTTGGCTGTCGAATGTAGTGGGCAATTGCTGCCTACCATTGCTTTTTTCACAACATAACGACTGGAATATCTTTTTATTAATATGTATCAGAGAGGTTAACGTAGGGTGTTTGCAATGTATTTAGTATGTTATTGATTTATGTCTAAATATATATTTTTACTTTTCACATACATGGAAATACGTTTAACGCGAAAATGCTTAAGGTGAAATATCGGTTAACACGAAATAATGCAACAGTCCCGACAAACTTCTATGAATTTTCATGCATTTTTTCTCTTAACACGAAAATATTTATTTTCTGGGAATGAACAAAATACGGAAAACACCAGCCACGCAGCCGAGATTTAAGAGAGGGGGGGGCTGAAATGAAAGACAGTTGGCTTCACATGTTTCGTAGAAAGAAGGCTAACTTGGCTTTGAAATACCCTCGGAATAGCTAGTGACACGAACCAATTTTGTTCGTCTAAGGTACTTCAACCCTCCACCCCTGCAAACGCCACCTACAAACATGTTATCTCTCACCAGTTGGCTTTGGAATTCCATGATGTGTATAACGTAGTGTGATTAATAAAAATCAGTGAGTTTGCTTCAAATTTTTTCTATTTTAGAATAATTTTTAATGAGCATAATAGCAAAGAGCTCAGGTGGGAAGCAAACTGCTGCTTCACTTAAAATGAAGATGGAGCTTCTTAAGGTTGTTGATCAGAAACAAAAGACGAACAGACCCTTCAGTTTCCTTTAAAACGATTTTCATTGTTTTTATTTAAAAAAAAGACTTTCAAAAACTTTCCGTCCATTTTAACTTATAACGTTCATTTAAAATTTTTATGTAGGCCGAGGATTTCGAATAACTGGAAATTCTTTTTATTTATTGTCTTGATACTTTAAAAGTACTCTGCGCTTTAAAAACGTATTTGCAAAGTGGTAGCTTGCTGAAATAAAAATATATTCATTGTATATATCTTTCGAAAACATTTTTCAAATCTTGTAAGGATGTAGTTTTTTTCCGAGCAACACTTTCCAGTGAAACGGGCCGGAATCGCTCTCCTAACATTCACACAAGCCTGTAAGTACGGAATCCGACCCAACTGTAGAGGATCAAAAGTCCTCTTGTTGGTATGGAGTGTTAGTTTGGAGAGGGGCCGCTAGCTGAGGTGTCGTTCTCGTCACTTGAAAAAATTCAAAATAAGGAGATCCGTCGCCAATAGCTAATGAGTTGGTCTCTCGTGTGTTGTAAATAAAACTTTTTTTTGTGTGCACATTTAATAAAAAGTTTGATCGTGTAATTTTTAAATACATATTGACTGAAATATTTGTTTAGTATAAAGCCAGCTACATATATATATATATATATATATATATATATATTTCTTTTTGCCCATCCATTCTTTTGCCCATTTCAGTCGCCCACCCGGTATAGTGGTTAACGACGTTGGCTGCTGTGCCGTAGGGCCTAGGTTCGAATCCCGGAGAAGACATGGATGTTTGTAAATGTATAGTGCCTTCGCCACATGGGAGTACTCTAAATAGCCGTCAAGGCGCAAGTCCTCGACAGGGGAAAAGAGGTGGGAAACCCCTGACCACTCCCAAGGTGTTCTCCCTCAAAATTGAGGTGGAACCGAGCCAAAACGTACTGTCACCTGCATGGTGCTCAAAGCTACGGCTAACTACAGGTGTACAATATAGCCCGATGCCATGATGAATTTCGTGGGCCTCGATCTGACTTCGTCAGACAGGTGGCATTAGCAACAACAACATATATATATAGAGAGAGATACTACTTCTGATGCTGAAAAAATACTTGCCGACTGAACTAGCATTTTTAAAATATTATTGTAGGAGTGGGTTTATGCACATTTTAATGTACCAGATTAGAGAAACTTTAATAAAAAAATGGATTAAATTTAATAATTAAATGGATCGCAACTCTGAAAATAATGCAAATTTTTCAAAATCCTGGTTCTTCTTCTTCACAGATGTCCTTGCTACAGAGTTAAGAAGCATTTTTTTTCATAACAGGAGAATATTTTTCAAATGTCATTCATCTTCATTTTTTTGCCAAAAAATTTCTGTTGAATAATTTTTTTCTTAAAATAATATTTGTAATACAATTTATGTGGATATTCTGATTCAACTGACACTAAATATATAAAAAAAACTCTTCATTTATTTACTTTTGAAAAGTTACAGTTCAGGACCATCAGCCATCTTAAGTTCCGTGTGTTTCGCTTTCTTTATTTTTTAAATGTGCTCTGCTGCATAAAAAAAAATAAAAAAAAAACTTTACTCTATGCCTTGAAAAAGAACGTAGAATGAGATTACTTTTCGAAATCTTAACTGAAATACTTCTTGTCTGAAGATGCTAGATAGAGAGTTATTCAATTACGGTCTGATGACGAGGACATCACCTGCACTCTGTACTTCCACACCACGCACGTGAAGACAGGTGTATTTTTACTTTCTCAGGAATAAGAATTCCAATCTACAGGCATCGAATACGTAAATACACATATGAAGTATATAAATAACTACATTTTTAAATCAGTTAGTTGCTTTTCTGATTTATATTGCAGTATAAAAAGCTGTCTAGAGCAACTTTCTCTAATGCAGGAAAAACAAATATTTTATGGCCGCTCTAACTGTTAGTTTTTGATATTCCGAAAAGTAAATATTTTTCGAGTATCCTTTCATTGTTTCTGCTTTATGTTTGAAATTGGCAACGCGTTATAAAAATTATATTTACAAAGTTGTTTTAACTTGATTATTTATTTATTTGAAATCCAAAATAAGAAATTAATAAAACTTGGAGTTCATTGTCGTATTGATTCTGTTTTTTCGTGAAATAGAGTGTCTTTGAGCTACGTACCGGTGACGAGAACTACACCTTCACTTCGAACTTCCACGCCTCGTTGAAACAGGTGCATTTTCTTTTCTTCAGACATCAGAACACTTGTTCAAAGACGTTGAATATGAAAAAATATATATACAGTTAAAAGGTTAACACATACATTTTTATAAATAATTGTTTATGTTGTTGATATTTTTATTTGTATGAAGAGTTCTAAACACTGTTTCTAATGACGGTAAAAAGGCTGCAATGTACTTTAATATTTTATTTCAGTATTGGGATATGCATAAAGGATACCATTACAGATGGTATACATATTGGTGGAATAGTTGAGTTACACCAATAGATGGAAAATAATTCAGATACCACAGCACGTACTACAATTGAAAAGCGGCGGGCCAATTAACATGCTGCGAAATATGCCAAAGCTATGCCACGTCCCGCTTCTTACAGTAAATAAATGATGAACAACGCATGTAAAGCAGCAACTTCGACAGAACCCTTCAAAAGAAAAGTTGCCCTAGTTCCTATAATTCCTACGGATATGCCATTTCAATTGAAGAAATTGCAATTCCCAATTCGGTGGGCATTTGCGATCACCATCCTCCAACCCCTGGGTCCATCTTTAGAATAGCGCAGTTTAGATCTAGACACAGATTGCTTCTCACGAGGACAATTTTATGTTGCATGTTTTAAAGTAGGCACACCAGACAATCTTTATATCTGCACAGACAGTGGTACAACAAAAAATATCACATACGCACATGCACTGTGAAATGAAACCTATCAGAAACGTGCGCTTTCTCTTTTCCATTTCATTAGACTGAGCCACAGCAATGAGCACCAGGTACATGGCTAGTTACAGAATAAAAAATTTTTACTAGAGAGAGAATTATGTATTTATATTTTTATCGGGAGGACTTATTTTCTTCATGCAAGGGAAGAATTATTGTCTAGTATTTTGAAGCAGAGACCCAAAGCAAGGAGCGAAATCCCTGCAAAAGAGCAGGTTGCATACACTTTTGTAAATATTACATATCTCAATACATTATGTTTAATAGAATTCTAATACGAAAGTTTATTTTTCATTCTATAATAAAGACCGAAATTTTTAATTTATTCCTTTCAGACATGGAAGACTAGATCACCAGTAGAGACTGCCACCACCAGGGCCGGATCGTGAACTTTGGGGGCCCTGGGCTAACGATATCTGAGGGCCCCTTAATCAATAATAAAACTTTTTCTTTTTCTTAATTTATTGTGCGGAAAAATTTAAAATATACGAAACTTAAATTTTTTTCCCCCAATCAATTTAAATACGTTAAAAGCAATAACATAATTTACAGAAAAAAAAAACTTTTCTACACTTTTTTGCTGAGTATTCTTTTATTTGCTCGCCACATTTTAAGTCTTTGGTGAAATCAATATTAACAGAAAGAAGTGATTAATAATTAAGCCTAGTATTTTTGTCATTGTTGTTCTATGTTTGTTTTCTATGTAGGGCATTTTAGAGAACGCACGCTCCGCTTTCCATATAGTAATACGGATCGTGTGAAAAATCTTTAAAATGGTATACAAATTTGGAAAAACCTGAACCAGTTTATTTTCGAAAATTAAATTGAATATATCACTACAAGTAACTTACTTTAGCTCATTTTTAGATAAGTTTTTAATTGAACACTTTCATTTACTAAATGCTGGTCTACATCATTCGAATAGTAATCAGTAACAGCGTGTACACTCTCTAGGTTGACGTTCTCCTTACTTTGATCTTGCAAATTTATCAAAAATTTTTAATTTCTTACTCTATTTTGCATATATATATACTTTACTTCTATTTAAATCAAGGATTACCTTATGTAACGCTACAATAATCTTGTCTCTTTTAAATTTTTCAAAGCAATAAATATTCGATAAATCAAAACTTTTTATGAAACTGTCAATTAATATTACCATAGAATTTTCAAAATCACGCGCGCAATTCGCTAAAACTTTATTTCATTTCCCTCTTTAAAAAGTGGGAGAGAAAACTGGCATTGTCGGAATTGAGAACTTCTTAGCCAACTTGGCGATATTTCTCAAAGTTTGAGTTCGACATTTATCAAACGTAACGTAATAAACGTTAGACGTTTAATAAAAAACCATTTAAAATATTGCTTTTTGTAAAGATGCTAAATTACTCTATGTTTCAGTTATTTGTTACAAATGTGAGTGTGTGTGTGTGAGAGAGAGAGAGAAAATGTTTATTAAAATTTCCATTATTGACCAAATGCATAATTTTGCACCAACTTGGCGGGGAGTAAGCAACGTCAACGTTTTACCCCCATAGTTTCCGTTCCCTTAGGAATATAGAGATAAAATATATACTATGTTACTCACTGATAATGTAGCTTTCCATTGGTGAAAGAATTTTTAAAATCGGATCAGAAGTTCTCGAGATTAGCCGGAACAAACAGACAGACAGACAAAAAATTTTAAAAATTGTTTTTTTGATATAAGTACCGTACATACCTTTAAATGCATTTAATAAAAAGCTGCTAATTTGAAATTTCAAACAGACACTTCAATTTTATTTATTTGTATAGATAAGTGAGAATGCATGCGCGTGCATCAGTTATTGTATGAAATTCCAGTCCCTCGTCTATATATACGTAATAAAAATAATAATTATTAATATAATTTTATAAATTACATGAATATGAATATTAATTTCCATCCTAATTATTCTTATATACAAATAAATTTGCATCTTCTCGAACATAAAGAATTTCAAAAATTTAGAACCTTACTGCAAAAACCCTCGTTGGAATTTTTGTTTATTCAGCTTTTTTTAAACTTTACGTAAGAAAAAAATTACATATACGTGTGTTTTTTTAATTTTTTTCCCGAAGTATTTTTAAAATTAATGTTAGAAGAAAATTCGTTTTAAATGACATCCCATTTATGAATGTTCTAAGACTACGTAAATAAATAGGGACAAATTAAAAATATGTATCTTTTTAAAGTTAAAATTTAAAAAAAAAAGCCTAGAATACACAGAACCACGGCTTCATTCATCGCAGTAGTATTATATTAATTTCAAAATTTTTATAATTTTAAAATCTTTTTTACGTTTTATAATAAATTATTTTAGATCACCCAATTTTTTTTTCTTCGCGCCAATTCAAAAAAAAGAAATTTGCTTGTCGCTCTACTAAGCAATGAACAGAAAAATGTGAATAAATCATATTCATTGCTGCATTTTTAAATATGAATTTAAAGTAATGTAAAGAATTTGAAATACGATTATTGTTAACCGGATAAGATATTTGTTATGACTTTATTACGTAAAATGTGAAGAAAAAAAAATGTTGTAGAAAATGACCTTTTATCTCAATTTATTCTGTTTAACCTTTGAATTTCTTCAGAATAATAATCTAGTTTTTTGATTATATAAATAGATTACAAATATTTATTTAAAAAGAATTAAAAGAGCAGACGTTTCTGAAATTTTAAATTCTCAACAGTTTTTGACGATTAAAAACATCATCGATTTTTTTTCCAGCTCATATTAATATTAATTTGTTTTCAAATGGAATTTTGAGAATTGATTAGAAAACATTTATTTCTTTGTAGTTCACTTTTGCCTGTGTAATGAACATGTTTATTTGGTGTTATGATTATTCCTTTTTAATTTATTCTTTGTTCTTATTAAACTAATTCGGATTGTTGTCGTTATATTCCACTGCATGGTTTTTTAAAGAGCGAGAATAATGGATTTATTAATTTTCCAGCTAAGATTAGATTATCGTTTGGTAATCTGCTTTTCTTAAAAATATTTATTTTTTCTCCTCTTATTTTCTGGGAATTATCTAATATGGTGTTAACAAGCAGTATTTTTTAAATATATTTGTATACATTGAATCAATGTGTTTTTTATGGTGTTTCTGTTTTAAAGAATCTTTTAACATGGTTTTTGAATTGCGTTAAAGAAGTGCATTTTCTATTTATTCCTTTTAGACAGACTAGAAAGACCTCCACTTCTGTTTTTGCGTCAAGTTTATTATCTAAAGATGAAAATAAAACAAAAATAACGCACCACTAATCAAGGCTAATTTTAGAACAATCGATTGGCAGTATCTTATTTACATATCGATAAAAGTTTTCAAAAACATGTTACGATTTGAATAACTATTTAAAAATGTAAATAAAAATAATACTTTTCAAATTAATTACAAAAAAAGGAGAACAATACGTATATAAGAATTAAGAGCAATAATTAAGAACTTTAATTAAAACTCTTTTTTACTACTGATTTATGTTTCCAAATGATTACGAATGAAAACTCTCTTCCATATAATTTTTTCTTATAAATAAAATATTAATGAATTGAGATTTACTCTGTATCGGCTTCTACTCTATAGGCTTTTGTTTTTGAAGTCATCTTTTCTTTGGAGTATCTAAACCAGCGACACTCGACTTGTGGTCCAGTGGGCGTTTGTGAGTGTCCGGTCATGACCCATTGCTATCAGAAATTCGTTAAAGTGAAGCAATATATTAAAAGTATAATGAACGTATGAATTTTTTTTTGTTGTCTGGAAAATTGTCTGTTATGACATCCGGTTTATTGATATATATATATATATTTGAATATAAAGTTATGTTCTTTTTTTATTTTTCCTTCCTTAACTTTTTTTCATAAGAATGCACTTTTCTTGCACAATGGCTCAATAATTAACTTTTCTGTTTTGACGTCAGACCCATAAACGTTATTTTCTGCTAAAATGTTTAAGGATTTTGAGTCGCAATCACTCAGTAAGTAAACAAATATCATGCCGAACCTCGTAATTCTGATCCACAGTCAAGTGAAGAGGCTGGCACCCACTTCTCCAAAATACCACACCACGGAAGAATTAGAGCCGTGACAGATTTAACGTGCATCGGTCCCTTTACATGGTGGGTATTCAGCGGCACTTGGGCTTGAATTCATGCAACGCCGGTCACGAACTCGTGACCTTAACACACACACAGCGTAAAATCAACTATATAAAATAAAAAATATAAACCACTAGCCGTTACCTGCCCTCTTCGTTGAGTATTTCGTAATGTTATATGAATGTATACTTTTTGTAAATATTCTATATAAATTGTTGATATCTTAGGATTAAGAATTTGATTGTATTGAAAAATATTCTTATAACTCCTGATATAAAAAGGACAGAACTTTCAAATAATAATTTCTTAAATTGAAATTGAATGACCTTTTACTCTCTCGGAACCCCTATTTAATGGGTCTTTACTCAATAAAATAAACATTTTTGCCAAATTTGAAATCTAAATTTAATAGAACAAAAACGATTTTTTTTTATCAATAAGATCCAGGAACCTCCTTTTAAATTCGATTTGTGTAAGAAACGTTCAACAAACCTGTTCAATTCGATAACAGAGACAGACATACCGAATTTCCTTAACGTAGATAAGTAGTTCGAAAACGGGTTTTTTTTTTTTTTTTTTTATCAATACCTTCCGCTAAAGGTTCCCTTGCCCCCATAGAAGTCGTTTTATGTAAAATTCTCTCTTCGCCGATTTCCATTCAACAAAAGTAACGGGAAGGGGAACACTTTTTGATGAAGAGTTCTTGAAGCCAGAATTTTCTAAATCCATGCAGGTGGTTTTGACACTAATGAAGCCTTTACTAAATAAGGGATATTGTGTATATAACACTGGATAATTATTATTCTCCTCCGATTTATCTGACACTCTTGTCAAGTACAAAACAGATTCTCATGGGACGATCAATCTCAATAGAAAAGAGGTTCCTAGTTATGTGAAAAGTAAAAAACTTAAGAAGGGTGAGACTGTAGCATTTCGACGTGGAAAAGCTCTCATTTTGAAATGGAAGGATAAAAAAGATGTATCACTTATATGAACTGTTCATAATTCAGAGATGATTGCAGTGAGATCATCTAGAGATGAAAAGCTGAAGTCGAAGATTGTTGTAGACTATAACGACACTAGGGGTGGCGTCGATCGTGCTGACCAAATTTTGGCATCATATGCCATCCCAAGAAAATATGGGGAAACGTATTACCGAAAAATATTTTTTCATATTTTCGATCAATGCATTTGGAATTCTTATGTTTTATATATGAAAATAGGTGGTTCTAAATCGCAGCTTCAGTTTCGATTAGATTTGGTCAATGAAATGGTTGTAAAGTACCACTCGGAATCAATGGGCAACAAAAGAGGTAGGCCCTTACTCAAAACACCACTTCGACTTACTGCGAGACATTTTGTGAAATTTATTCCACCAACTGAGAAGAAAGAAAAACCAGCGAGAAAAGGTTTTATTTGTTGCAGGAAACGAGACAGTGACGGTGAAAAGATAGAAAAGAAACGAGGTATTATTGTGAGAAGTGTGATGTTGGACTTTGCGCGGTACCATGCTTTGAAAAACTTCACACTCAGCGTGATATCTATTACAATTTGAAGTAAAAAAAATTATTCACTATGCTTTTTACATTCATAACCAAGATTTTTTTTTTATAATGTAAGGAAAAATGCTGTAATAAATGATTTAGGTTTTGTGATAAATGTTGTTTTTACACCCTGATATCCAAGACAGATTGTAAAACTGTTTGCTAAAGGTAAGGTTGGAAAACCACTTTCTAAAATATTTTTTACATAATTTTAATAGTTTTTTTATGTACATATTTTTGTGTTACTTTTATTTCTCAAATATTAACCTCAAACCAATAATATAAATAAATATAGTATCAGAGTATATTTTCTTAAGCCTAAATCTTGATGCATTGCAGTGAAAAGTACAGCTCTGTGGAACATTGGAAATTTGAGTGACTGCTATGTTATGACTTGCCCTTTGTTAAATTAAATTACTTATAAATAAAATAGATTATTAGAAGATTATAAAAAATCTAAATTAAGAATTTTAAGAATCTATGAGCTTGAAAAAATAATCAAAATCGTTGCAGAGCACCGAAGATGAAAATATTTCAGATCTAGGAGTGGGCGGGGTTACATTACAAAGAGGAAACGTTTGGTTCAGCTTCGTTCATATACATTAAAGTTTGGAAAAATCTCGTTTCTAAAAGTATTCTTTTAAAGAAAATACATCAGAACATGTACTCAACGGCTGTATGCAAGGAATACGTGTACCAGAAATGACGTCACTGCTAAATTAAAACGAATGGAAAATAGAAATCAAAGACAAAACAAATCGGAGAAAGAAAGACATTTTTTCCCCTCCAAAAGATTATTGAATAAAATAGTTTGGATGTAGAAATGATCATGTCTGTTTTGCACAACTTAATTTTTTTTCTTCTCGGTTGGTCGGTAAAATACTCCTGTTTTTCTTTTACATTTAATTCTCGATGCTTATTTTTGGACTTCTCTAAAATACGATTTCTCTAGACAGAGGAAATTGCTTGTTCAGTGTCCGTATAAGTATTTGGTAACGCTGAATTTTAAAGACAAATTCTATTTCAAACGGTTTGTAAATTTTGGAACCTCTGCAAAAAGATTACCACAAACCATTATAAAGATTAAAGAATAATTAAGTATAATTTTGAAACCAATTTCCATCTTATGGTTTTCGAGATGCATGGACAAAAAACAATGGATTTGAATGATTTCCAAACCAAAATTTTTATTTTCTGTTAAGACTCTACTAGAGTGTAGGATTTATGTGTTTATTTTTATTTGGCTTTCATTCTTTTGTTGCATTATTTAAAAAATATATTTCCTTTACTTACCTTCCTCTTTAATGGTTTACATTTTAAACTCTTGCGTTTTTGAATTGCTTCATCAGAATGATGTCCATGCAGAATATTCTTTTTAAATGCAAGATTTTTTTTTAAGAAAAAGAGTTTTTATTTTTTTAAATTTTTTACATAGATTACTAACGAGGAAAATAGGCGCAATAGTTTTTTTGTTTCGAGACTTATAACATAAGGTGGACAGTAAATTAAGCTGGTAATTATCTGTGAAGTGGTTTGATATATTGGCAGTTTTTTTTCATTAATACCATACAGTAGAACGTCGTTTATCCGAACGCTTATTATCCGGAGCGTCAAATATCCGAACCAAAGTCCGGATACGTTTTCGAACAGTGCAATGCTCAACAGTTGTTTTGTGTGAGGCCAAAAGTGACGGGAAACCCGAAGGTGAGGGATATTTGGGGAATTTCAGTTATGTAATTTGGTCAACATCTGCGCGGAAAATTAGGTCAGTTTGTTTCCAAGTAACGGGTGTATCCATGCTCTTTTGTTGAGTTTTGTTGATGTAGAAAGCTGGATGGCATGCGATGCAGAAGACTGCGAATTTCAAATGCTAAATGATGACGAGATTGTGACTTCCGTGCAAGAAGAATCCGACCCTGTCGACGATGAAACGGATGAAGACGAGGACAACAACAACAATGAAAGTAGCAAGGGTCCTTCAAATGCTGACGCGTTTGCTGCGTTAGAGACAGCTGTGGAGTGGTACGAACAACAATCAGTGTGCTGTTCTACTCAACTACTGCTGCTGAAGGGAATCAAAGACCTTGCAGTGAAAAAACGAAGGTGTACAATGGTACAGCGAAAAATAAGTGATAACTTTTCCCAATCAGGGTAAAATTGCGACATTTTGCAACTATTTGGCTTTTTCTTCAAGCACGTTTCCCGCATATGATGATTTTCAATATTTGTATAGTGTCCAGTATCATATACTGCATGGATAACGTGACCAGACGTCCCGTTTTGAACGCGACTGTCCCTTTTTATAATTACGAGTCCCGGTGTCCCCGAAATGAACTCTGGGACATAAAATTGTCCCGTTTTCGAAAACCGCGCGAAGCTCTTCGGAAAACTGTATTGAAACTTGAAGGTCAGACTGTATCGGCAGTTGAAGCTGCAAAAGAAATCAATCAACTAAAAGACAATTTGACTCCGAAACAGACCAATCAGTCTCTCCCATTTACGGTCCGTCAATTAATGGTGAATTCAAAATATAATGGTACTTATATAGATGAAAAGTTTGTGAAAAGTCCGGCTACAGAATTTTATAAATTAAGCCGTAAATATCTGGAGCAGTGAACTTGCTTTCTTACCAAAGTAATGGAGATATTTTATTGGGCAGACTTAAAAAAGTCCCCGCATGGGTGGGTAGACGTTCAAAAATTTCTGAATGTATTAATTGAAAAGGAATATATTTACTGTTATAAAGATACAGAAGTTTTTGACGAATTTTCATTCATTTCTAACTACATTACATCACAAAAAGTAACATAATAAAAATAATCTAAATGTTTCCACGGAAACTCGTTGGGTGGTAGTATTCAAACACTTTCACGCCAACAATCTACACGAAGAACACTTTTCTATTTTATTTGAATATATTTTATGTTTGCCTGCTACAAATGGGCTCCAGTAGAAAGAGTATTTTCTATAATGAACAAATTGTGGACATCTGAGAAAACCCAGTTACTAATTTCAGTTCTAAAGGTGATGTTGATAATTAAGGTGAATATAAAAAAAAAACGTTCCAAAAGTTTCATTCTTACTTAAAATCTTCACCAGCTATATTAAAGCAAATTTGTTCCTCTGATAAATATAAATATAACTAAACATTTTGGGTATATTTTTTAATTCGTAACTTTTAACTAACTAACTTTTTCTGAATAAATAACTTTAAAAAAGTGTTTTTCTCATTGTATACCTGTTAGTTGACCTAAACAAAGCAATGTCCCGTTTTGAGTCAAAGAATAAATGGTCACGTTAGTTATAATACAACTATACGTATTCCGCAGTTTCAGCAATCTGACACCCCAAGAATTAATATCATTACCAATTAAATTAAACGTCGACAAATAGCTTTTAAAATTTCCATGTCCTGATAAAATCTGGGATAACTTAAAATCAGTAACAAATTTCTTACATTTTAGCCGGTCGGAAAAAACGTTTTAGTCCACAAGGCTTAAAAAGTTTGTAAGATGATGCACAAAAAAATAAAAATGATATAAAGATATATTAATTTAATTAATATATGCATATAAATACATAATAAGATGCATTTTTATAAATGATTCATTATTTTGTTAATATTTTTATTTGTGTATCAAGTACACTAAAACTTCTAATAAATCGAAGGATATATATCTTAACACTAATTTTATGAAAAACATTCCAATGCATTTCTCCAATACAGTTTAATTCAACTTGTTGTACTTTCTTGATATTAAAAGTGTGTACTTAATTTTTTTAAAGAAATATTTAGAGTGTTTTGAAGAAAAATAACACATAAAGCGATTGAACTTCGAGTTAAATCTCGAAGTGATTTTTTACAGATGTCCATAAATTAGAGAAATTTTCAGACACGGCTCCATGACGAGGTCGTCTCCTCCACTCCGAAAACTTAAACACTACGCCTCAAGCAGTGTATTTCCTTTTACGCATATTTTAGAATTCCCATCTACAGATATTGAATACGAAAAAACATGTGTATTTAATGGGTAAATGTATACTTTTTATAATTTTTTTTAGACTTTAGGTATATTTCTTATGCGCCAACAAGTATAACACGAGGCTTATATACAAACGAGCTTATAAGTGTAAAGCTGTGTAAAAATTTTATCTAATGGCGATAGAAAATACTATTATTCATTTTAAACATTCAGAAACACCTTTTTAAAACAACACACTTTCACTCTATGTGGTGTAGTAGGTTAGTCACTGGCCTCGTGCGCCAAAGTTTGCGGGTTCGCCCTGACCCAAACTGGCGGATTTTCATGATGCAGAAAATCGACAGCGTCCAGGTTGTATGATTATGCGGCATGTTAAAGATCCTTAGAATGCCTATTTGGCTTAAATGCTCTCGGCAAAATCAAATTCCTAGCACCATCTCGCATCGTCAGAGCTTAGGTGCCTCTCACTGAAGAAGAAATTGTGTGTCAGAATTATATTGCGGCAATTAGTATCTACCTAATCAGTGCGGCACAAAAAAAGTGATACCAGCTCCCGAGGATGTACTACGTCTGCAATAGTAAAAAATGCTAATCGGCAGCCCATTTGAACTGAAATAAAAAATATTTCTTCCTTAAAAAAAACAGTTATTGCATTTTGTTTTGTTTTGTCTTGT